>JAECXC010000677.1:5000-254716 GCA_018152125.1 Drosophila dunni | reverse complement strand
TTAAATTATGTTAAATTTTAATTCAATTTTGGTGTTTTGTTTTGTGAAGTGAAAATAATTGATGCTGCTAAAGAAACTAATGAGATAAAAGGTTTGTTGCCTAAAAGAGAATTTAGGCGGTAACAGTATCACCCAACGTCAGGGAAATCGTGACATTTGATGAGATCCACACCGGAAATAAAACCACGTATTTTACGTGAAAACGACTCAAAAATTTGGGCTGATAGGAATGTAAATATAATTACCAATTAATTTTTATCGAATATCTCAGTTACTGTGGCACTTAGGAACACCAATTTCGGTATGCAGGGTCCAAGAGACAGCATAATGCAATGCCAGTAAGACTGCCAATCCCCCTTTTCTCACACGAACTAAAAAACTTTGAAACTTCAATGTCGTTTTTAAGGCATTTTTAGACCCCGTACTTTAAAAAAGAGTAGAGGGGTCTATTAGGTTTGTCAGAAGCGAAATGTGCGTAACACAGGCAGAAGAAGGCGTGGCCGACCCCATTTATAGTATATATATTCTTGATCAGCATCAACAGCCGAGTCGATATAGCAATGTCCGTCTGTTCTGTCCTGTCCGTCCGTCCGTATGAACACCTGGATCTTTTAAACTACAAAAGCTAGAGCCGCCAAATTTATAATGAAAGTTTGCCAGAGACAGTCTTAATGCAAATGCCATTCAAAATTTTGGCCTGCCACGACCCCTTCTCTGTAAAAAACCAAAAACTTCAAAAAAAAATTTTAAGCTCAAAATTTTCAGGATTTAGGGCATTTAGTCAAATAGTACAGTGTTGTAATTAATTAATTAAAATTAGGAATATCATATCAAACTATATTTCAAGCGGCGTTAAAATCCGTCAATTAACAAAAAAGTTAGAACGTTAGAAAGTTTATGTAATTTAGCTGCAATTTCGCCGCCTGTGTGACGTCAGCGCTGCTCGAAGACGCTGCGTCGCTGCGACGCTGCCATGCCGACCAGTGCTAGGCACGAATACATAAATATGTGCATACACATAATTTCAAACGAGTGTGGTATATTTGTATATACCCTTGCAGAGGGTATATTGTTTTTGTCACGAAGTTTGTAACGCATTGAAGGAGGCGTTTCCGACCACATAAAGTATATATATTCTTGATCAGCATCAACAGCCGAGTCGATATAGCCATGTCCGTCTGTCTGTCCATCTGTTTCTATGCGAACTAGTCTCTCAGTTTTAAAGCTATCTTAACAAAACTTGGTACAGATGTGTATTCTCTCTGCACGCAGATCATTTGTAAAAATCGGACAGATCTATATCATATAGCTCCCATAGGAACAATCGGTCGAAATGCATAAAATGAAATTAAATTTATGAACATTTTCGGTGTCTATTAACCGATTTTAACCAAATTCACGCTATATGCATTTATAATAGTTCCCCGACTGTTGACCGAATTTCATCCAAATCGGACTACTACATCAAATAGATCCCATAGGAAAAATCGGTTGAAATGCTTAGTATGAAAATTTTCGGTGTCTATTGTCTGATTTCAACGAAATTCTCGGGGAATCAATTTCTAATCGTGTCCCATCTGTTGAACAAATTTTATCTAATTTCTATATCATAAAGCTACCATAGTAATAATTGGTGATTAAAACCAAATTAACACAATATTCATGACTGCAAGGGTATTTAATCTTCGGCGAGCCGAAGATAACCGTTTTTTCTTGTTTTTATGTAATTTTGTGCTAATTTGAGACTTCTTGATGAATGCTGTTGGATTCTACGAATGTTTTAACTGTATTAATTTGTATATTCTCTGCAAGAGTATATTGGGTTTGTGCAAAAGTATGTAACAGGCAGAAGGAGGCGTGGCAAACCCCATAAAGTATATATATATTCTTGATCAGCATCACAAGCCGAGTCGATATAGCCATGTCCGTCTGTCTGTCCGTATGAACAAACAGATTTCAGAGATGGTAAGAGCTACAAGGTCGAGCTTGGTGTCAATCGATCACATATTTAGTCAGTCATTACAAGAATTTTTTTTTTTTTTCAATTCCACGCCCCATTTGCCCACAATGAGCAACAAGAAAGAACAGTACAGTCGAGCACGCCCGACCGTATAATACTCTCTGCATTTTAATCCCGATATTATTATTAAAATCGGTATCAAGATATTACAATATCTAGTACTTGCATTAAAACACATTGAAACAAAAACAATCTAAACATTATCACACATACATCTGTTTGTATGTATGCGAATACACATACGTTTAAAAATATATGATGCATATATGTATGTATGTGTGTATTCGGCGTGGCCAGCGACTGCGGCCAGAGCTGTCGCCACACAAGCAGCGAAAACGTTTCTGTCTCGCTTGCACTCATTAGTGATATTGCGTTCAATTATCAATATTGTAACGCTTCTAGTTTTCTTGTTTGTAGTCCGATTTTAATGCACCTTTCAGGAATAGTTTGATATAGTTAGCCTCCACTCGAATTATACAATTACAATGCTGTACTACATGAACAAATGCGTAAAAAATTAAGAATTATTTGTATGTATTGTGGGAAAAAGTGGGCGTGGCAGTCCAAAATTTCAAATGGCAATGCATTTGCGCTGTCGCTAGGAACCTCCATACCAGAATTGGTGATCCTAGGTGCCATGGTTACTGAGATATTCGCCGAAAACACCGATTTTTTCCGAGGTGTGTCTAGTTTTTTGCTCATTGTGGGCGAATGGGGCGTGGCATCGAAAAAAAAAAAGATTCTTGTATTGACTGACTAAATATGTGATCGATTGACACCAAGCTCGAACTTGTAGCTCTTACCATCTCTGAAATCTGTTTGTTCATACGGACTGACAGACAGACGGACATGGCTATATCGACTCGGCTTGCGATGCTGAATAAGAATATATATACTTTATGGGGTCTGCCACGCCTCCTTCTGCCTGTTACATACTTTTGCACAAACCCAATATACTCTTGCAGAGAATATACAAATTAATACAGTTAAAACATTCGTAGAATCCAACAGCATTCATCAAGAAGTCTCAAATTAGCCCAAAATTACATAAAAACAAGAAAAAACGGTTATCTTCGGCTCGCCGAAGATTAAATACCCTTGCAGTCATGAATATTGTGTTAATTTGGTTTTAATCACCAATTATTACTATGGTAGCTTTATGATATAGAAATTAGATAAAATTTGTTTAACAGATGGGACACGATTAGAAATTGATTTCCCAAAAATTTCGTTGAAATCGGACAATAGACACCAAACAATTTTCATACTAAGCATTTCCTATGGGAGCTATATGATATAGTAGTCCGATTTGGATGAAATTTGGTCAACAGTCGGAGAACTATTATAAATGCATATAGCGTGAATTTGGTTAAAATCGGTTTATAGACACCGAAAATGTTCATACATTTCATTTCATGCATTTCGACCGATTGTTCCTATGGGAGCTATATGATATAGTGGTCCGATTTGGATGAAATTTGGTCAACAGTCGCATATAGCACGAATTTGGTTAAAATCGGTTTATAGACACCGAAAATGTTCATACATTTAATTTCATGCATTTCGACCGATTGTTCCTATGGGAGCTATATGATATAGTGGTCCGATTTGGATGAAATTTGGTCAACAGTCGCATATATCGCGAATTTGATTAAAATCGGTTTATAGACACCGAAAATTTTCATACATATATTTTCATGCATTTCGACCGATTGTTCCTATGCAAGCTATATGATATAGTGTTCCGATTTGGATGAAATTTGGTCAACAGTCGGGGAACAATTATAAATGCATACAGCGTGAATTTGGTTAAAATCGGTCAATAGACACCGAAAATGTTCATACATTTGGATGAAATTTGGTCAACAGTCGGGGAACAATTATAAATGCATACAGCGTGAATTTGGTTAAAATCGGTCAATAGACACCGAAAATGTTCATACATTTAATTTCATGCATTTCGACCGATTGTTCCTATGGGAGCTATATGATATAGTGGTCCGATTTGGATGAAATTTGGTCAACAGTCGCATATAGCACGAATTTGGTTAAAATCGGTTTATAGACACCGAAAATGTTCATACATTTAATTTCATGCATTTCGACCGATTGTTCCTATGGGAGCTATATGATATAGTGGTCCGATTTGGATGAAATTTGGTCAACAGTCGCATATATCGCGAATTTGATTAAAATCGGTTTATAGACACCGAAAATTTTCATACATATATTTTCATGCATTTCGACCGATTGTTCCTATGCAAGCTATATGATATAGTGTTCCGATTTGGATGAAATTTGGTCAACAGTCGCATATAGCGCGAATTTGGTTAAAATCGGTCAATAGACACCGAAAATGTTCATACATTTAATTTCATGCATTTCGACCGATTGTTCCTATGGGAGCTATATGATATAGTGGTCCGATTTGGATGAAATTTGGTCAACAGTCGCATATAGCGCGAATTTGGTTAAAATCGGTTTATAGACACCGAAAATGTTCATACATTTCATTTCATGCATTTCGACCGATTGTTCTTATGTGAGCTATATGAAGGAGGCGTGGCAGACCCCATAAAGTATATATATTCTTGATCAGCATCACAAGCCGAGTCGATATAGCCATGTCCGTCTGTCTGTCCGTCTGTCCGTATGAACAAACAGATTTCAGAGATGGTAAGAGCTACAAGTTCGAGCTTGGTGTCAATCGATCACATATTTAGTCAGTCAATACAAGAATCTTCCCATTCGCCCACAATGAGCAAAAAACTAGACACACCTCTGAAAAAAACGGTGTTTTCGGCGAATATCTCAGTAACCATGGCACCTAGGATCACCAATTCTGGTGTGGAGGTTCCTAGCGGCAGCGCAAATGCATTGGCATTCAAAATTTTGGACTGCCCCGCCCCTTTCTCCCACAATACATAAAAATAACTCCTTCCGCCTACAGGCATTTGTTCACATAGTGCAGCATTGTAATTGTATAATTCGAATGGAGGCTAACTATATAAAACTATCCTAAAAAGTCGCATTGAAATCGGACTATAAACAAGAAAACTATAAGCGTTACAACATTGATAATTGAACGCAATATCACTAATGAGTGCAAGCGAGAAAGAAACGTTTTCTCTGCTTGTGTGGCGACAGCGCGGCCGGCAGTCGCTGGCCGAATACACACATGCATATGTATATTCGCATACAAACAGATGTTTGATTTTGCTTAGATTGTTTTTGTTTCAACGTATTTTAATGCAAGTACAATACATTGTAATATCTTGATACCGATTTTAATAATTTAACCGGGAAAAAAATGCAGAGAGTATTATACGGTTGGGCGTGCTCGACTGTACTTTTCTTTCTTGTTTTTTTTGCTATCGTCAGCTATATAAGCCCGGCATCGAAATGGTATTTTGTCTGTTTCGCTCACAATTTTGCATATATTTTTATATATATATCACCTATTTTTTCGGGTAAAATTACTCCATGTTTCTGTAGATATTCTACAAGATCTGTTTCACTGAGACTTAAAATATTTGACAATTTTGGGTTACAGCCCGCACAACACATTTTTAGACCCCGTACTCTAAAAAAGAGTAGAGGAGTCTATTAGGTTTGTCAGAAGCGAAATGTGCGTAACAGGCAGAAGGAGGCGTGGCAGACCCCATAAAGTATATATATTCTTGATCAGCCTCGAAAAACGAACCGATATAGCCATGTCCGTCTGTCCGTATGAACACCTGGATCTTTTAAACTACAAAAGCAAAAGCCACCAAATTTGGAATGAAAGTCCGGTATTATGTCAGGCAGATCAAGTTTATTTCAAATTTTTGCCACGCCCCTTACCACCCCCGCAATGAGCAAAAAACCAGACACACCTCGAAGTTTTTAGTTTTAGGCCAATAACTCAGTAAATATGGCACTTAGGAACACCATTTCTGGTTGCTAGAGTTGCTAGAGACAGCCTTAATGCAATGCCATTTTGGCCTGCCACGCCCCCTTTTCTCATATAAGCTAAAAAACTTTCAAAATTTCAAGCTCAAAATTTTTAGGATTTAGGGCATTTAGTCAAATAGTACAGTGTTGTAATTAGTTAATTAAAATTAGGAATATCATATCAAACTATATTTCAAGCGGCGTTAAAATCCGTTAACTAACAAAAAAGTTAGAACGTTAGAAAGTTTATGTAATTTAGCTGCAATTTCGCCGCCTGTGTGACGTCAGCGCTGCTCGCAGACGCTGCGTCGCTGCGACGTTGCGACGCCGCCGTGCCGACCAGTGCTAGGCACGCATACATACATATGTGCATACACATAATTTCAAACGAGTGTGTACTTGTATGTATAACATGTAAATGCGAATAAGCGAAAGATGCTTGAAAGTAGCGCGTGCTGCGAATGGTAGAAGAATGCGAATTCAAATTATATACAAATGCATTATTCTTGTGCGCATACTTTTTCTGGCAAGTATATGTATGTGTGCCTTCCGAACAGAGAACCCTAATTTAATTAGCTTGTCACGTTTGCGCTTTGTTGGAACGCTGGCATGTAAGCCACGAACAACAACCTTGAATGAACGGTCTTCTCGGAGTTGATACGTACTAAAGTTCACTTTGCCGCATCCCTTAAGGACATTGACGACACCGCTGTACGCTTCAGGTGTCCTTGGAAGGATGTGAGCAATTGGCTTACCATACCAATCGCGACCTCTGGCACGTTTGCTTAGCTTTATGTCAAATGCATCAGAGCCAATCGCATCAGTGAGTTTGCTCAAAAGCGTTTCCATATTATTATAATTGGTGTGTACATTCACAGATTCGCCAGTTTTTTCAGCAGAGTTAGAAGTAAAAAAATTAATTTTTTCTTTATATCCAACATTCCAGATGGATCGGGCGAGGATCCATCCATGTTTAGTTTCTTCATTGGTTCGGGAAAAGAGATAGCGCACCAATGTGAGATGGAAACTGGCGGAATGGGATAACACAAGATTTAAATTGTGATGTTTAAGAGTTATATACAAGAGCATCTTTATACCCTTGCAGAGGGTATATTGTTTTTGTCACGAAGTTTGTAACGCATTGAAGGAGGCGTTTCCGACCACATAAAGTATATATATTCTTGATCAGCATCAACAGCCGAGTCGATATAGCCATGTCCGTCTGTCTGTCCATCTGTTTCTATGCGAACTAGTCTCTCAGTTTTAAAGGACCACTATATCATATAGCTCCCATAAGAACAATCGGTCGAAATGCATGAAATGAAATGTATGAACATTTTCGGTGTCTATAAACCGATTTTAACCAAATTCACGCTATATGCATTTATAATAGTTCTCCGACTGTTGACCAAATTTCATCCAAATCGGACTACTATATCATATAGCTCCCATAGGAAATGCTTAGTATGAAAATTGTTTGGTGTCTATTGTCCGATTTCAACGAAATTTTTGGGGAATCAATTTCTAATCGTGTCCCATCTGTTAAACAAATTTTATCTAATTTCTATATCATAAAGCTACCATAGTAATAATTGGTGATTAAAACCAAATTAACACAATATTCATGACTGCAAGGGTATTTAATCTTCGCCGAGCCGAAGATAACCGTTTTTTCTTGTTTTTATGTAATTTTGGGCCAATTTGAGACTTCTTGATGAATGCTGTTGGATTCTACGAATGTTTTAACTGTATTAATTTGTATATTCTCTGCAAGAGTATATTGGGTTTGTGCAAAAGTATGTAGCAGGCAGAAGGAGGCGTGGCAGACCCCATAAAGTATATATATTCTTATTCAGCATCGCAAGCCGAGTCGATATAGCCATGGCCGTCTGTCTGTCAGTCCGTATGAACAAACAGATTTCAGAGATGCACCAACAATAATGCAAATTTTTCATTCGCCTATCATTCGTAGCAGAGTATAGATATAATAACAAGTAAGAAAGGCTACAGTCGATTGAGCCGACTGTAAAAGACCCCGTACTCGTACAGTAATGCGCATTTGAAATTAATTTGAATTAAAATTTTATAACGAAATTTAAAAATTAAAATTTGTATGTACATTGTGAATTGATATTTAAAAAAAATAAATTAGAAATTCTCATTGTCAGCATTCAAACCTACGACCCTCAGACAAAGATTTCACATCGCGCTCTACCAGTTGGACCACGCGCCTCTTTCAATAACTTTCCGCTTATCAGCATTTACATGTTATACATACAAGTACACACTCGTTTGAAATTATGTGTATGCACATATGTATGTTTGCGTGCCTAGCACTGGTCGGCACGGCAGCGTCGCAGCGTCTGCGAGCAGCGCTGACGTCACACTGACAGCGAAATTTCAGCTAAATTACATAATTTTTCTAACCTTCTAACTTTCTTGTTAAGGGACGGATTTTAAAGACGCAGGATAGTTTCATATGATATTCGTCTAAACGAATAATTACAATCACTGTACTATTTGATTAAATGCCTTAAAACCTGGTTTGAAGTTTAAAATTTTTTTAGCTTATATGAGAAAAGGGGGCGTGGCAGCTCAAAATTTTGAATGACATTGCATTAAGGCTGTCTGTAGAAACCTGCATACCGGAATTGGTGTTCCTAAATGTCATAGTTACTGAGATATTAACCTAAAACATACATTTTTTCGAGGTGTGTCTCGTTTTTTGCTCATTGCGTGGACGGTAAGGGGCGTGGAAACAATTTGAAATAAACTTGATCTGCCTGACATAATACCGGACTTTCAATCCAAATTTGGTGGCTCTTGCTTTTGTAGTTTAAAAGATCCAGGTGTTCATACGGACAGACGGACATGGCTATATCGATTCGTCTTTCGATGCTGATCAAGAATATATATACTTTATAGGGTCTGCCACGCCTCCTTCTGCCTGTTACGCACATTTCGCTTCTGACAAACCTAATAGACTCCTCTATTTTTTTTTTAGAGTACGGGGTCTAAAAATGTGTTGTGCGGGCTGTAACCCAAAATTGTCAAATATTTTAAGTCTCAGTGGAACAGATCTTGTAGAATATCTACAGAAACATGGAGTAATTTTACCCGAAAAAAATATGTGATAAATATAAAAATATATGCAAAATTGTGAGCGAAACAGACAAAATACCATTTCGATGCCGGGCTTATATAGCTGACGATAGCAAAAAAAAAAAACAAGAAAGAAAAGTACAGTCAAACACGCCCGACCGTATAATACTCTCTGCATTTTAATCCCGATGTTAATATTAAAATCGGTATCAAGATGTGACAATATGTAGTGCTTGCATTAAAACACATTGAAACAAAAACAATCTAAGCATAATCACACATACATCTGTTTGTTTGTATGCAAATACACATACGTTTAACATTATGTGTTCATACATGTATGTATGTGTGTATTCGGCGCGGCCAGCGACTGACGACTGCGCTGCCGCCCCACAAGCAGAGAAAACGTTTGATCACGCTTGTATGTTTCTGTCTCGCTTGCACTCAGTAGTGATATTGCGTTCAATTATCAATATTGTAACGCTTCCAGTTTTCTTGTTTATAGTCCGATTTTAATGCACCTTTCAGGAATAGTTTGATATAGTTAGCCTCCATTCGAATTATACAATTACAATGCTGTACTATATGAACAAACGCCTAAAAACAGAACGAAAATTGGGAATTATTTTTTTGTATTGCGGGAAAAAAGGGGCGTGGCAGTCCAAAATTTTAAATGCCAATGCATTTACGCTGGCGCTAGGAATCTCCATACCATAATTGGTGATCCTAGGTGCCATGGTTACTGAGATATTCGTCGAAAGCAACTATTTTTTTCGACGTGTGTCTAGTTTTCTGCTTATTGTGGGCGAATGGGGCGTGGCATCGAAATAAAAAAAGATTCTTGTATTGACTGACTAAATATGTGATCGATTGACACCAAGCTCGAACTTGTAGCTCTTACCATCTCTGAAATCTGTTTGTTCATACGGACAGACAGACAGACATGGCTATATCGACTCGGCTTGTGATGCTGATCAATAATATATATACTTTATGGGGTCTGCCACGCCTCCTTCTGCCCGCTACATACTTTTGCACAAACTTAATATACTCTTGCAGAGAGCATAAAAAATTAAAGTGCAGTGTAATTTTTAGGAAACTATACGTAAAAATACTTTTTTTCAAGGTAAGACATCCTCGAAGATATATTTACTTCAATGAAAGAATAACAAGTAAGAAAGGCTACAGTCGATCGAGCCGACTGTAAAAGACCCCGTACTCCCATAATAATGCGTATTTGTATTTAATTTGAATTAAAATTTTATAACGAAATTTAAAAATAAAAATTTATATGTATATCTTGAATTGATATTTAAAAAAAAATTAAATTAGTAATTCTCATTGCCAGCATTCGAACCTACGATTCTCAGGCAACGATTTCACATCACGCCGTAACTCTACCATTCGCACCACGCGCTATTTTCAAGCATGTTCCGCTTATTCGCATTTACATGTTATACATACAAGTACACACTCGTTTGAAATTATGTGTATGCACATATGTATGTATGCGTGCCTAGCACTGGTCGGCACGGCAGCGTCGCAGCGTCTGCGAGCAGCGCTGACGTCACACAGGCGGCGAAATTTCCGCTAAATTACATAATTTTTCTAACCTTCTAACTTTTTTGTTAATAAACGGATTTTAACGCCGCTTGGAGGATAGTTTGATATAATATTCCTAATTTTTTATTAATTAATTACAACACTGTACTATTTGACTAAATGCCCTAAATCCTGCAAATATTGAGCTTGAAATTTTGAAAGTTTTTTAGCTTATATGAGAAAAGGGGGCGTGGCAGGCCAAAATGGCATTGCATTAAGGCTGTCTCTAGCAACTCTAGCAACCAGAAATGGTGTTCCTAAGTGTCATAGTTACTGAGTTATTGGCCTAAAACTAAAAACTTCGAGGTGTGTCTGGTTTTTTGCTCATTGCGGGGCCGGTAAGGGGCGTGGCAAAAGTTTGAAATAAACTTAACCTGCGTAGGTTAATAACGGACTTTCATTATAAATTTGGTGGTTCTAGCTTTTGTAGTTTAAAAGATCCAGGTGTTCATACGGACGGACAGACAGACGGACATGGCTATATCGACTCGGCTGTTGATGCTGATCAAGAATATATATACTTTATGGGGTCGGCCACGCCTCCTTTTGCCTGTTACGCACATTTCGCTTCTGACAAACCTAATAGACCCCCCTACTCTTTTTTAGAGTACGGGGTCTAAAAAGGAAAACACATTTTATGAAGGAACAAAATTTGCAATCACGGAAATTAGTTAATTTATTGCACTGGACACTCTGCGGCTAAAGGGGGAAATAGAATTTATGAAATCTGAAATGGAATGGAGAGGACAGAGTGTCATCGATTGGAAAAGTTATATCCGGGAGGTCTATCTAGATTGAAGTCTTACAAATAGTCGTCCTAATCGCGCGATTTTTAAAAAAAAATTTTGCCTGCGGCTAAATTGCAATTTTATTTTATTTTTGTTTATAATAGATAACGAAAGGTTATTACCTTCTCCAACTTCTTTTTGCAGCTTATTTTCCTCCTTCTTCTCCACCATCTCCTCGTTCACCACCTTATCCTTCAGCTTATTCTGCAAGAGTACTTTCCTTTCATTCTCCTAATCCTCCGTCTCCGTGTTCTTGTTTTACTCCTTCATCACAATTTCATTACACTGCGTGAAAGACAAAACGATATCCTATTGATTTGCGAATTATAATATTACTTTTTCACATAAAAGACGTGGTAAGGGGGTAATTTGTTCAGTGCCTCCACCCGTTCATTGTTACTCTTCGTCGGAAGTCTGCGGAATTGAATGTAATGCGCGTAATTTGGAGAGGGGGTAAAAATGCGCCGCTGGTAAAATTGCAATTTCGCAAACTTCGGTAAAATGCACATCTCTAACATCTGCGGCTTCAACAGAAGGGTTGTATAGGCGTCCTATTGCTAAAAAAAAATTTCGTGTAGTCTGTCTCTGTGGTCGGAAATTTTTTTGAAAAACTGAAATTTTGCTAAATGGACTAAATAATGATGTTTCTTCCGTCCGAAGTGTGGTATTCTCCCGCTCTTGTCTCGCCACAGTCTCTCAATATTTTAAGTATGTGCATTTGTAGATGGGTCCACAAAATTTTTTGAGTGGTTAACTTTTTGATTTCTGTACCCTTCTTCTTCCAAACAGTTAAATGCTGTCCAACAATCCGACATTATGGTATTACCATCTGCAATTATTTCCTTAATTATTTGAAGAAGGCTAGCAGCATCTCTGCTTTCTACTGGCAGAATGAAGAAATCGCCATTTCTATATAGCCCTCCCGCACATAACTTTTCTATTCCATGACACTCTGTCGGCTCCATTCCATTTCAGATTTCATAAATTCTATTTCCAGTCCAGTGTCCAGTGCAATAAATTTACTAATTTCTTTGATTACAAATTTTGCACCTTCATAAAATGTCTTACCTTGAAAAAAAGTATTTTTACGTACAGTTTCCTCAAAATTACACTGCTCTTTAATTTTTTTGCTATCGTCTATGGTTACATAATTGGCACAAAAAAAATGTATATTTTTAAATGTAAATTTTTTATTAAATAATAGTAATAAGGAAAATATATTAGGTGGCATTTTCAAGCCCACTTAGTTAGCTAATGAAAAAAAAAAAAAAAAAAAAATGTTATTTTTAATAACAACTTAAAAAAACTTAAAAACTAAAAACAAAACAAATCAAAAATTTCCTGGTCACATAATTGGCACACTTTTAAACTAATTATTATTTTTCTAATACTAACTATAATTAACCAAACTAACTAAAAACGGATCCTTAATATATTATTTAGTACTGTAACCATTACTTTCGATGACAGCTTGACATATTCTGCTCCTAATCTCCACTAGCTTCTAGCACTTGACCTTGGGTATGGAAAACTACGTTTCCTTGAGTCCAGACCACAATTCATCCAATTTTTTTGAATTTTTTTATAGAAATTTAAACTATAACTTCACAGAGTTTCGATGGGGTTAAGGCTGGACTTGGAGGTGGCCATTCCATAACCTGCTGCTTTTCCTTCTCAAACCACTATTTAACGATCTTTGAAGAGTTTTTTGGGTCGTCCACTTCACAGGCATGTTGTCAAAGGCATATGGTTCCATATTGTTTCGAAAAATGTCAGGATACTGGAATTTGTCCATTTCGCCATTAATTCGAACGAGCGGGACCACACCGAGCCAAGTAAATGCACCCCAACACATGATGCGATCTCCTTTATGAGTAATGGTCTTCGTAGTGTACCTGGGATTGAGCACCTGACTTTTTGGATGACGAACATATGTTTTCCCATCAGGACCCATTCTGTTAATCGTCGTTTCGCCACTCCAGAGCACATTTTTCCAGAATTGGACATCTTTCGCATTGTGGACCTTTGCGAGGCGCATTCTTTTTTTTTAAATTCTCTTTTGACAAGAGCGGTATCTGTCTGCTTATGCTTCCAAATAGTAAGTTTTCATTCAGGTGTCTCGATACAAGTTTTCTGGATACGCTTAATTGATATTCGTCGTTTATTTCCACCATAATCTCACGGACAGACCTAAAAGGCCTTATCAATGAACGGGTCAGTCTTTCTAGGCTTTGGCTTCCTGGTTTAGGTTCCATTTAGGTATATTGGACTTGTTTTCACTAATGCAAGTGCATATAGACCATCGAAGAATCCATAAGCCTAGCTATTTCTCCTGGCTTTTTGTCTGACTTAACCGGTAAATCAATCGCCTTTCCTCTATGGAGAAAGTCTTTCCGCTACCCATATTTTAATTACTTATATAAAATTAGTATTATATAATCGCAATATACAAATATATTCGACAAAAAAGGTTTTTTTTTCAAGAAAAATGTCATTTTACAAATTTTGTGCCAATTCTATGTCCAGCTAAAAATCTACACTATGCTACAAAAATACATTTTAAAAGAAAACCAAGAGAACTAAGAAATAATTAACAGTTATTTTTGAAGAGAATGACTCGAAGAAAAATAGATGCATACACAAATTTGAAAAAAAATTTTACTAGCCGTTGGAAAAAAAATAATTTAATAATGAACATTTTTTTGCCCAATTATGTGACCATAGCTGTAGCTATCGCTATATAAGTCCGGCATCGAAATGGTATTTTGTCTGTTTCGCTCACAATTTTGCATATATTTTTACATTTATAACATATTTTTTCGGGTAAAATAACTCCATGTTTCTGTAGAAATTCTACAAGATCTGTCCCACTGAGACTTAGAATATCTGTTAATTTTGGGTTACAGCCCGCACAACACATTTTATTTACATCTATATTCTGTTACGAATTATAGACGAACGAAAAACTTGTCCCAAATTTTGACAAGTGAATTATTGTTGGTTCATGTTTTTCAAAAGCTTACTGGATTCAAAGAATTTTTCAAAATTTCAAAAGCTAACTAGATTAAAAACTCGGATTTTCAAGAACTTTTAAACCACGTTTAAAAAAGAACCATAAGAGACTGCCAAAAGCTTTTAATGACATACGTCTGCAAATGTTGCGGTCCATGGAGGATTTATTACACCCCGTACTCTAAAAAAGAGTAGAGAGGTCTATTAGGTTTGTCAGAAGCGAAATGTGCGTAACAGGCAGAAGGAGGCGTGGCAGACACCATAAAGTATATATATTCTTGATCAGCATCGAAAGACGAATCGATATAGCCATGTCCGTCTGTCCGTATGAACACCTGGATCTTTTAAACTACAAAAGCTAGAGCCACCAAATTTGGAATGAAAGTCCGTTATTATGTTAGGCAGATCAAGTTTATTTCAAATTGTTGGCACGCCCCTTACCGCCCCCGCAATGAGCAAAAAAACAGACACGCCTCGAAAAAAGATATGTTTTAGGTTAATATCTCAGTAACTATGGCACTTAGGACCACCAATTCCGGTATGCAGGTTCCTACAGATAGCCTTAATGCAAATTTTGAGCTGCAACGCCCCCTTTTCTCATATAAGCTAAAAAACTTAAAACCAGGATTTAAAACATTTAGTCAAATAGTTTAGTGTTTGTAATTAATTATAAGTGTAGAGGAATATCATATCAAACTATCCTCCAAGCGGCGGTAAAATCCGTCCATTAACTAAAAAGTTAGAACGTTAGAAAGTTTATGTAATTTAGCTGAAATTTCGCTGCCTGTGTGACGTCAGCGCTGCTCGCAGACGCAGCGACGCTGCCGTGCCGACCAGTGCTAGGCAGGCATACATACATACAACCAGCGACAAAAAAAAGCCGCACTTTAAGATGATCGAAACTTTTGCATTCTCTAGCTCGGGGTCCCCCCAAATGATATTCTGTTCGACTAAGTTTGAATTTTTTGAATCCCCGCGAAAATTTTCTTTAATTTTAATATGATTTGGGACGTGTCAGTTGCTTAAGTGTTATTTTGCAGAGCTTTTTGCTAGGAAAGGTTGAAAACATGCGAAATCAGATGAATATTTCTGAAAAAAGAAAAATTTTTGCATTGGCTGAGCAAAAGCATTCAATTCGTAAAATTGCGAAGGAAGTTGGGTTTAGTGAAAGTTCAGTGCGATATTTTGTGAAAAAATTTCGTGAGACGGAGAAAGTAGAAAGGAACGGGTAGAAAAAAATGCACAAGCGATCGGGAAAATCGTATTATTTTAGGAACGAGCCTAGAGAATCGCTTCAAAAATGCTGTGGAAATTGCATCTGAGTTGCAGCAACAATTTTCCACAAAAATTTCGTCCCGGACAGTGCAACGAAGGCTAAGAGAAATGGGTTTGGGAAAGGGAAAGGACACCAGCCAAAAAACCGCTTCTCAACAAGAGAATGAAGAAATGTCGATTAAATTATTGTAGATTAAATTAATTAATGTCGATTGGGCCAACGATAAGAAAACTTGGAGTTACTTCGAATGGTCACGGGCTATATTTTCCAATGAGTCCAAATTCAACCTTATTGGACCCGAGGTTGTCTCAAAGTTCGGCGCAGAAAAAGAGAAGGATATTCCGAAAATTGCTGTCTTAACACTGTTAAGCATTCGCCTTATGTCATGGTATGGGGATGCATATCCAGATATAAAACGGAGTCAACAATTATGCTTCAAGGAATGATGAATGCCGAAAAATACAAAGAAATTATTCTCAGTGGACTTGTTCCTAGTATTGAGTCCGTTACTGAGAAACAGTGTGACCCCATATTTCAGGACGATTCTGCACCTTGCTATCGTGCTCGCTCTGTAAGTGGATTTTTAAGATTGGGTCATTCCTATCATTTTTTTTAAGCCTTTTATCTATTCTTAAACCATAGATATCGACTTTGAAGTCAGAATTGGGCATTGTGTCCTTAGATTGGCCAGGAAACAGTCAGGACCTCAATCCCATTGAAAACGTCTGGGCCTTAATGAGTTCCAAAATAAGGAAACAAAAGCCGAAAACAATGGTTGAGTTGATGAAAACTATTGAAGAAGTGTGGTTTGAGGATTTTGCGGCGGAGTATCCAGAGGCAATGTAGGATTCTATGCTCAATAGAGTCAAATGCGTAATTAAAGCCAAATGTGGTACTACGAAGTATTACACATTTTTTTAATTTAATTTTTTGGGGCAATTGTAATCATTGATGAATTTTTTGTGTCTTATGTTTATTGCAATTAGTTGAAATAATATGAAAAAATTTGTTTTTTGTTGAAAATTGTTTTATCTTTTTTTATATAATTTGTTTTCTTTATAACCTCTAATTATCCGACAAACCGATGATTTGGAGTGATTTCAGAAAAAAAAAAAATTCAACTGGATTGAAGATAAATAAATATAATATTTATAAAATATAATTTAAAATTGATCAATGAACATAAAAAAATTAAAAAATGACGAATACATTAAGATTTAGATGACTACCTGATCAAAGAATGTACAAATTTCAAAAAATTCATAGTGCGGCTTTTTTTTGTCGCTGGGTGTATGTGCATGCACATAATTTCAAACGAGTGTATACTTGTATGTATAACATGTAAATGCGAATAAGCGGAACATGCTTGAAAATAGCGCGTGATGCGAATGGTAGAGTTACGGCGTGATGTGAAATCGTTGCCTGAGAATCGTAGGTTCGAATGCTGGCAATGAGAATTACTAATTTAATTTTTTTTTTAAATATCAATTCAAAATATACAAATAAATTTTAATTTTTAAATTTCGTTATTATATTTTAATTCAAATTAAATACAAATGCGCATTATTATGGGAGTACGAGGTCTTTTACAGTCGGCTCGATCGACTGTAGCCTTTCTTACTTGTTTTTATGTAATTTTGGGCCAATTTGAGACTTCTTGATGAATGATGTTGGATTCTACGAATCTTTTAACTGTATTAATTTGTATACTCTCTGCAAGAGTATATTGGGTTTGTGCAAAAGTATGTAACAGGTAGAAGGAGGCGTGGCAGACCCCATAAAGTATATATATTCTTGATCAGCCTCGAAAAACGAACCGATATAGCCATGTCCGTCTGTCCGTATGAAAACCTGGATCTTTTAAACTACAAAAGCAAGAGCCACCAAATTTGGAATGAAAGTCCGGTATTATGTCAGGCAGATCAAATTTATTTAAAATTGTTGGCACGAAAAAATGTATGTTTTAGGTTAATATCTCAGTAACTATGGCCCTTAGGAACACCAATTCCGGTATGCAGGTTCCTACAGACAGCCTTAATGCAATGTCATTCAAAATTTTGAGCTGCCACGCCCCCAAATAGTACAGTGTTTGTAATTATTCGTTTAGAGGAATATCATATCAAACTATCCTGCGTCTTTAAAATCCGTCCCTTAACAAGAAAGGGACCAGTGCTAGGCACGCAAACATACATATGTGCATACATATAATTTCAAACGAGTGTGTACTTGTATGTATAACATGTAAATGCTGATAATCGGAATGTTATTGAAAGAGGCGCGTGGTCCAACTGGTAGAGCGCGATGTGAAATCTTTATCTGAGGGTCGAAGGTTCGAATGCTGATAATGAGAATTGCTAATTTTATTTTTTTTAAATATCAATTCAAAATGTACATACAAATTTTAATTTTTAAATTTCGTTATAAAATTTTAATTCAAATTAAATACAAATGCGCATTACTGTGGGAGTACGGGGTCGTTTACAGTCGGCTCGATCGACTGTATCCTTTCTTACTTGTTTTTCATAGTTTTTGGCGATGAGGGCCATATATTAGACAATAACCCGTATGCGTTACGGACAAATCACAAAAACGTGCGTATCGCTATTTTGTGATGATACAATGCCGGCGTTATTAAAGCTACTGGAAGAACTGCCCACCGAGGCCGCAACACTGGGTGAAATGAAACAATTGGCAAATGTTTCAAACCTACTTTTGGAATTTATGCACGCTCTGCAGGATTGTACTGACATCGAAACAGTTGAATTGCATCGCGGTGTCCTTTTAATTCTCACCTGCTGATATTTTTATCACTTCGCTACCAGTGTGGCATAATCTTCTTGATCATTTACAGTATCGCTTTGAGCCCGAACTGCGCTTTCATTTTAGCCCGATTGTCATTAGTGCTTTGGACGTATTCTTTAAACAGTGACCACTTCATTAGACGATTTCATGTGCGTCCTCTGATCGATTCCGGTGCCGATTCGGCCTTCATGTCGGAGAGGGTCTTCAATCTCATCCAGCCGACGTTCTGGCCAATCAACGCAGCGGTTTCCGGTATGGGTCAAAGCGACGGAGGTTCCGCCAAAAATGCATGTCTGTTGAAGCTGTCCGCCCCTTGCGACAGCGGGAAACACGTTGTCACGCCACAGGGTGCACAGGTTAAGGGTGGATTTCCACCTTAAGCGAAGACGGTCACACTGAAGGGAGTGACTGGCATTACAGTGCAAATTGCCATTTACAATTCTTTCATTCCATCGCCATCGTTTTTTAAGCTTTTTGTATTTATTTCAACCCGCTCACCACTATACGCGTGTGCATTTTAATAAACATATACTTTAAAATCATTTAACGCAATATCGCGCGTTTTTAGTCAAACCCATCTTTCCCACAGCAGCAACAGCAGAAGAGCCGCTCCTCCAGATTGCATCGGTGGAAATACTGATAAGTACTGCTTTTGTGATTGTTCACTTACATACACATTGCAAAGTGCAGGGTTTTCCACTCTCCCATAGCGACTTGTGCGCTTTCCAATACCTGACCTGTCCCGGAGGTTCCACAGGTAACTGTTGAACTTATCCTGTGTTTGTGTTCTGTAATTGTTTGTAACAATTCGTCACTTTGAAAATTTCGAAAATTCCGAAACATATGTAAATACCCACATACCTACATACATACATACTGGCTGCGAATAAGCAAAACAGTCAAGTGTCGTTAGATCGCAAGTGTTTGTCGAAGTTAAAAAGAATACAATTTTTGATCGCAAGAGTGCAAATAATAATCCCAATTATTTTGCGCGCATTTGAACCACCAAGCTTACACATAAAATCAAGCGTATTGATGTAAGTATACTTACATGTACATATATAAATACTTTTGTGCAAGCGAGCGCCTTTCCCGCGCATTAATCTTCACGGCAGCTCCTCCAATTGGTGATCGCAATTAAATATTCATCAAATTCCTTTCACTCGCGCTTTGTTTTTCTTAAAATTAAATTTTGCAATTTATGAAAATTCACCGCCGGCATAACAGCTGAGTCGCTGTCAGTGTTGTCGCTTCAATATCACTACTCGTGACTGAGTCACGGGTGAATTCCTCGATCAATTCCCTGATAGTTTTTTGTAAATGGTAAAATCCGTATAAATTGTTGCTACAATCTTACCATCCCCGCTCGATATTCGATTTTGTCATGCTAAGTTTATTTCAAATTTTTGCCACGCCCCTTACCGCCCCCGCAACGAGTAAAAAACCAGACACACCTTTAAAAAAATTTATGTTTAAGGTTAATATCTCAGTAACTATGGCACTTAGGAACAGGTTCCTAGAGAACCTTGGTGAATATTTCACTTGCACTATTGACACTTTTAACAATTTTAATAGCTACAGTCTTAAAACAATGAGCTTAAAATAGTAGCCAAAATACAGTTACTTTCTGAACAGTGATTATATATCGAATTTTTTTTGAATGTGCACTTACGCAAAAACAACGATAGGGACAATAAGGGCTTAGTAATATTGAAATCAATTAATCGTCAACAAAAGGAACCAATTCAAAAAAAAACAAGAAAGAAAAGTACAGTCGAGCACGCCCAACAGTATAATACTCTCTGCATTTTTTTCCCGGTTAAATTATTAAAATCGGTATCAAGATATTACAATGTATGATATTATACATGCATTAAAACACGTTGAAACAAAAACAATCTAAGCAAAATCAAACATCTGTTTGTATTCGAATACACATACATTTGACATTATATGTGTTTATACATGTACATATGCTTGTGTGTATTCGGCCAGCGACTGCCGGCCGCGCTGTCGCCACACAAGCAGCGAAAACGTTTCTGTCTCGCTTGCACTCATTAGTGATATTGCGTTCAATTATCAATATTGTAACGCTTATAGTTTTCTTGTTTATAGTCCGATTTCAATGCGACTTTTTAGGATAGTTTAATATAGTTAGCCTCCATTCGAATTATACAATTACAATGCTGCACTATATGAACAAATGCCTGTAGGCGGAAGGACTTATTTTTATGTATTGTGGGAAAAAGGGGCGTGGCAGTCCAAAATTTTAAATGCCAATGCATTTGCGCTGCCGCTAGGAACCTCCACACCAGAATTGGTGATCCTAGGTGCCATGGTTACTGAGATATTCGCCGAAAACAACGATTTTTTCCGAGGTGTGTCTAGTTTTTTGCTCATTGTGGGCGAATGGGGCGTGGCATCGAAAAAAAAAGATTCTTGTATTGACTGACTAAATATGTGATCGATTGACACCAAGTTCGAACTTGTAGCTCTTACCATCTCTGAAATCTGTTTGTTCATACGGACAGACGGTCAGACATGGCTATATCGACTCGGCTTATGATGCTGATCAAGAATATATATACTTTATGGGGTCTGCCACGCCTCCTTCTGCCTGTTACATACTTTTGCACAAACCCAATATACTCTTGCAGAGAGTATAAAAAGAGCCAGGGAGCCAAACGATAAAAAAAAGCAAGTTTTGATTCCAAATTGTCAAGTGTGGCAACCATGGCTATGACGGCGGCTCGGGAAATGCTCTTCCTTTCGAAGATCGTGATAATAATAGTTGTACCCATCAGGGCCGTCTAAATTAAATGTTTTTTCGTCCGAAAAAACCTCCCTGTGCCAGTGCGCTCGTCCAGCTCAAGTGCTTACGCCCAAAGTGCAGTCGTAAAGCTCTACGTGTATCATTTAACGGTGATTTTTATACTCTCTGCAAGAGTATATTGGGTTTGTGCAAAGTATGTAACAGGCAGAAGGAGGCGTGGCAGACCCCATAAAGTATATATATTATTGATCAGCATCACAAGCCGAGTCGATATAGCCATGTCCGTCTGTCCGTATGAACAAACAGATTTCAGAGATGGTAAGAGCTACAAGTTCGAGCTTGCTGTCAATCGATCACATATTTAGTCAGTCAATACAAGAATCTTTTTTTATTTCGATGCCACGCCCCATTCGCCCACAATAAGCAGAAAACTAGACACACCTCGAAAAAAATAGTGGCTTTCGACGAATATCTCAGTAACCATGGCACCTAGGATCACCAATTATGGTATGGAGGTTCCTAGCGACAGCGTAAATGCATTGGCATTTAAATTTTTGGACTGCCACGCCCTTTTTTTTCACAATACATAAAAATAATTCCCAATTTTCGTTCTGTTTTTAGGCGTTTGTTCATATAGTACAGCATAGTAATTATATAATTCAAGTGGAGGCTTACTATATCAAACTATTCCTGAAAGGTGCATTAAAATCGGACTATAAACAAGAAAACTGGAAGCGTTACAATATTGATAATTGAACGCAATATCACTACTGAGTGCAAGCGAGACAGAAACATACAATCGTGATCAAACGTTTTCTCTGCTTGTGTGGCGGCAGCGCAGTCGGCAGTCGCTGGCCGTGCCGAATACACACATACATACATGTATGAACACATATAATGTCAAACGTATGTGTATTCTTATACAAACAAACAGATGTATGTGTGATTATGCTTAGATTGTTTTTGTTTCAATGTGTTTTAATGCAAGTACAACACATTGTAATATCTCGATACCGATTTTAATAATTTAATCGGGATTAAAATGCAGAGAGTATTATACGGTCGGGCGTGCTCGACTGTACTTTTCTTACTTGTTTTTTTTTTTAAATTTCATTCGTTTTAAATGTTCAGCCGACGAAATCACACGTTTAACAGTAGACATACTGGCTGTAACACCGCAAATTTCTTTAATTTTGTGTGCTGATAGATGGGAATTTGACGCAGTGTTTGACTTCGCCTTTCATGTTTTTGCCGTATTCTGACTTGTTTCTTAAAAAATGACTCACAACATTTTGGCTCCGTCCAATTTTTAGACCGATTTTGCGATGGGTAAGACCACTGTTGTGATAGGCTTCAATTTGGCCTCTATCATACTCGGAAAATTGATCCACGCGTCCCATTTTTCATTAAATTTAAAGAAAATATGTATGTATATTAAATTAAAAATTTCGACAAGTTATACCGCAAACTAAAAATCTTTCAGCTGACTCTATTCAGTTGAGCCAAAAAATTGCACACTAACTAGCGAAAGAAATAATAAAACAGAATATGCAAACTAACGGTACTTACCGAACGGTTCTTGACTAGCGCACAATGATTGACACAAATATAGAGTTGCACTGAATTTTAAAGAACATGCGTTCGATCAATAGGTGATGAAAAATCATGAAAAAAACAAGCATAATTATATGAACCTATTCAATTGATCGGCAGTGTATATCATATAGATACCATATAAATAATTGGTGATTGAAACCAAATTAACGCAATATTCATGATTGCAAGGGTATTTAATCTTCGGCGAGCCGAAGGTAACCGTTTTTTTCTTGTTATTCCCCTTTTGTCTAATTTAGCATGATCATATAAATGATCCATTCTTTGTAACTGATCGGGGAAAACATTAAAAACCGTCAATCTAAGAATGCACAATAACTTACGTACATTTACCTTATTTATTCGATCGTTTGTCGTTCTCACTTGTTTCGTTTGGATTGCTTTGCCTTTCATTTCGGTTGTTTGGCTTGATGAGTGCAAGAAGACCAAACCAAATACTTCGGTATTTTGTGTTTTGTTTCACTCGTTTGAAAACAATTTTACGGTGCCAAATATATAACCAGAAAGAAAAGTATAGTCGAGCACGCCCGACCGTATAATACTGTCTGCATTATTTTCCCGATTAAATTATTAAAATCGGTATCGACATATTATAATGTATAGTACTTGCAATAAAACACGTTGAAACAAATACAATCTAAGCATAGTCTGTTTGTCTGTATGCGAATACACATACGTTTGTCAATACATGTATGTATATATGTGTGTATTCGACGCTGCCAGCGACTGCAGGCAGCGCTGCCGCCACACAAGCATCGAAAACGTTCGAACATGTTTCTGTCTCGCTTGTATTGACTGACTAAATATGTGATCGACTGACACCAAAAGGATCTCAGAGACTATAAAAGCTAGAAAGATAAAAGAAGTCGCAAATGAAAGGTACAATACCCAAGCAGTACAAGTTTGTTTTTTTTTTTTTCGACACGCCCACTTTAGGGCGTTCTATCTTCATATAAAGGTAAATTTACAGGTACAACTAGAATGTTTTAGTATAGAAAACTTTTTTGTTAGCTATGCTATCTGATTTACACGGGTAGTACATGTCTAGGAACTAGATGTTCTGACCAAGTTTAATACAAATCGGACAAATATATCGTATTGCTTCCATAGGGTCGATCGGTCAAAAATGCGCTCCATATATGAAATAGTATGAAAAACTTTTGCGTTAACTAAAATATATTAATCAAACTCAAACAGAACTCATACGGACAGACGGACGGATGTATCTCTCGCGCATGTCTATCACCTGGACTACACCACTGTTTACAATTAGGACGGCTTAGATAGATCAACAAGATCTTTCGGCAAGCACGTGTACATAAATTACAATTTTTAACATTTTTGGGATATTTGTTTATAGTATATATTGTTTATAGTTGTCCGTTTTTAACCAAATTTGGTGAGAAATTTTTTTTTTAGTTATATTAACATTCTGTGCGAGTTTGGTTGCAATCGCTTAGCAAGTACTACATGTCTTTATACAAATTTTTTGTTTTTGATCGATTTTTCCTATGGTAGCTATAGGCTATAGTTGTCCGATCTTGATGAAACTTGGTGAAAGTTATAGTATATACCATACACCTACTGCATAAATTTGATCACGATAGCTCTGATAGTTTCGAAGTTGTAGAGTAATGAAAATAGTTTTTTACAATTTGGCGGTAAGGGGCGTGTCAACAATTTGAAATAAACTTAATCTGCCTGACATAATAACGGACTTTCATTCCAAACTTGGTGCCTCTAGCTTTCGTAGTTTAAAAGATCCAGGTGTTCATACGGACAGACGGACATGCTTTATTGATTCATCTTTCGATGCTGATCAATAATATATATACTTTATGGGGTCTGCCACGCCTGCTTCTGCCTGTAACGCACATATAGCTTTAGCACAATTAGCGGCATTAAAATCCGTCTATTAACATAAAAGTTATCACGTTACAAAGTTTATGTAATTTAGCTGCAATATCACTCACTGCGCATTTGTTCGAATGTTTTCGCTGCCTGTGTGACGTGAGCGCTGAGGTCGTAGATTCGAGTGCTGACAATGAGAATTGCTAATTTATTTTTTTTAAATATACAGTGCTTAACAGATTGATAAGACATCTTTTTTTTTTTAAATATTTTTTAAAATAAATTATTTAGAAATACGAAAACTTTACTTAAATATACGGATTCCAGTCATTTTACAACAATATTTTAAATGTTTATAGTTTTTTTCAACAAAATAACAAAAAAAAGGCATTTTCAGCCATATCATATTAATAAGACATTTTTCAATTTGGCTTATAAAAATACAAAATATGTTAACAAATCTTAATAATTAGACCCCGTACTCTAAAAAAGAGTAGAGGGGTCTATTAGGTTTGTCAGAAGCGAAATGTGCGTAACAGGCAGAAGGAGGCGTGGCCGACCCCATAAAGTATATATATTCTTGATCAGCATCAAGAGCCGAGTCGATATAGCCATGTCCGTCTGTCCGTCTGTCTGTCCGTCCGTCCGTATGAACACCTGGATCTTTTAAACTACAAAAGCTAGAGCCACCAAATTTATAACGAAAGTCCGTTATTATCTTACGCAGGTTAAGTTTATTTCAAATTTTTGCCACGCCCCTCACCGCCCCCGCAATTAGCAAAAAACCAGACACACCTCGAAAAAAAATGTAGTTTTAGGCAAATAACTCAGTAACTATGGCACTTAGGAAGACCATTTCTGTTTGCTAGAGTTGCTAGAGACAGCCTTAATGCAATGCCATTCAAAATTTTGGCCTGCCACGCCCCCTTTTTCTCATAAAAGCTAAAAAACTTTCAAAATTTCAAGCTCAAAATCTGCATGATTTAGGGCATTTAGTCAAATAGTACAGTGTTTATAATTAATTATTCGAAGAGAGGAATATCATATCAAACTATATTTCAAGCGCCGTTAAAATCCGTCAATTAACAAAAAAGTTATTAGCTTAGAAAGTTTATGTAATTTAGCTGCAATTTCGCCGCCTGTGTGACGTCAGCGTCTGCTCGCAGACGCTGCGTCGCTGCGACGTTGCGACGCCTCCGTGCCGACCAGTGCTAGGCACGCATACATACATATGTGCATACACATAATTTCAAATGAGTGTGTACTTGTATGTATAACATGTAAATGCGAATAAGCGGAACATGCTTGAAAGTAGCGCGTGGTGCAATTGGTGATCGCAATTAAATATTCATCAAATTCCTTTCACTCGCGCTTTGTTTTTCTTAAAATTAAATTTTGCAATTTATGAAAATTCACCGCCGGCATAACAGCTGAGTCGCTGTCAGTGTTGTCGCTTCAATATCACTACTCGTGACTGAGTCACGGGTGAATTCCTCGATCAATTCCCTGATAGTTTTTTGTAAATGGTAAAATCCGTATAAATTGTTGCTACAATCTTACCATCCCCGCTCGATATTCGATTTTGTCATGCTAAGTTTATTTCAAATTTTTGCCACGCCCCTTACCGCCCCCGCAACGAGTAAAAAACCAGACACACCTTTAAAAAAATTTATGTTTAAGGTTAATATCTCAGTAACTATGGCACTTAGGAACAGGTTCCTAGAGAACCTTGGTGAATATTTCACTTGCACTATTGACACTTTTAACAATTTTAATAGCTACAGTCTTAAAACAATGAGCTTAAAATAGTAGCCAAAATACAGTTACTTTCTGAACAGTGATTATATATCGAATTTTTTTGAATGTGCACTTACGCAAAAACATCGATATGGACAATAAGGGCTTAGTAATATTGAAATCAATTAATCGTCAACAAAAGGAACCAATTCAAAAAAAAACAAGAAAGAAAAGTACAGTCGAGCACGCCCAACAGTATAATACTCTCTGCATTTTTTTCCCGGTTAAATTATTAAAATCGGTATCAAGATATTACAATGTATGATATTATACATGCATTAAAACACGTTGAAACAAAAACAATCTAAGCAAAACATCTGTTTGTATTCGAATACACATACATTTGACATTATATGTGTTTATACATGTACATATGCTTGTGTGTATTCGGCCAGCGACTGCCGGCCGCGCTGTCGCCACACAAGCAGCGAAAACGTTTCTGTCTCGCTTGCACTCATTAGTGATATTGCGTTCAATTATCAATATTGTAACGCTTATAGTTTTCTTGTTTATAGTCCGATTTCAATGCGACTTTTTAGGATAGTTTAATATAGTTAGCCTCCATTCGAATTATACAATTACAATGCTGCACTATATGAACAAATGCCTGTAGGCGGAAGGACTTATTTTTATGTATTGTGGGAAAAAGGGGCGTGGCAGTCCAAAATTTTAAATGCCAATGCATTTGCGCTGCCGCTAGGAACCTCCACACCAGAATTGGTGATCCTAGGTGCCATGGTTACTGAGATATTCGCCGAAAACAACGATTTTTTCCGAGGTGTGTCTAGTTTTTTGCTCATTGTGGGCGAATGGGGCGTGGCATCGAAAAAAAAAGATTCTTGTATTGACTGACTAAATATGTGATCGATTGACAGCAAGCTCGAACTTGTAGCTCTTACCATCTCTGAAATCTGTTTGTTCATACGGACAGACGGTCAGACGGACAGACGGACATGGCTATATCGACTCGGCTTATGATGCTGATCAAGAATATATATACTTTATGGGGTCTGCCACGCCTCCTTCTGCCTGTTACATACTTTTGCACAAACCCAATATACTCTTGCAGAGAGTATAAAAAGAGCCAGGGAGCCAAACGATAAAAAAAAGCAAGTTTTGATTCCAAATTGTCAAGTGTGGCAACCATGGCTATGACGGCGGCTCGGGAAATGCTCTTCCTTTCGAAGATCGTGATAATAATAGTTGTACCCATCAGGGCCGTCTAAATTAAATGTTTTTTCGTCCGAAAAAACCTCCCTGTGCCAGTGCGCTCGTCCAGCTCAAGTGCTTACGCCCAAAGTGCAGTCGTAAAGCTCTACGTGTATCATTTAACGGTGATTTTTATACTCTCTGCAAGAGTATATTGGGTTTGTGCAAAGTATGTAACAGGCAGAAGGAGGCGTGGCAGACCCCATAAAGTATATATATTCTTGATCAGCATCATAAGCCGAGTCGATATAGCCATGTCCGTCTGTCCGTCTGACCGTCTGTCCGTATGAACAAACAGATTTCAGAGATGGTAAGAGCTACAAGTTCGAACTTGGTGTCAATCGATCACATATTTAGTCAGTCAATACAAGAATCTTTTTTTATTTCGATGCCACGCCCCATTCGCCCACAATAAGCAGAAAACTAGACACACCTCGAAAAAAATAGTGGCTTTCGACGAATATCTCAGTAACCATGGCACCTAGGATCACCAATTATGGTATGGAGGTTCCTAGCGACAGCGTAAATGCATTGGCATTTAAATTTTTGGACTGCCACGCCCTTTTTTTTCACAATACATAAAAATAATTCCCAATTTTCGTTCTGTTTTTAGGCGTTTGTTCATATAGTACAGCATAGTAATTATATAATTCAAGTGGAGGCTTACTATATCAAACTATTCCTGAAAGGTGCATTAAAATCGGACTATAAACAAGAAAACTGGAAGCGTTACAATATTGATAATTGAACGCAATATCACTACTGAGTGCAAGCGAGACAGAAACATACAATCGTGATCAAACGTTTTCTCTGCTTGTGTGGCGGCAGCGCAGTCGGCAGTCGCTGGCCGTGCCGAATACACACATACATACATGTATGAACACATATAATGTCAAACGTATGTGTATTCTTATACAAACAAACAGATGTATGTGTGATTATGCTTAGATTGTTTTTGTTTCAATGTGTTTTAATGCAAGTACAACACATTGTAATATCTCGATACCGATTTTAATAATTTAATCGGGATTAAAATGCAGAGAGTATTATACGGTCGGGCGTGCTCGACTGTACTTTTCTTACTTGTTTTTTTTTTTAATTTCATTCGTTTTAAATGTTCAGCCGACGAAATCACACGTTTAACAGTAGACATACTGGCTGTAACACCGCAAATTTCTTTAATTTTGTGTGCTGATAGATGGGAATTTGACGCAGTGTTTGACTTCGCCTTTCATGTTTTTGCCGTATTCTGACTTGTTTCTTAAAAAATGACTCACAACATTTTGGCTCCGTCCAATTTTTAGACCGATTTTGCGATGGGTAAGACCACTGTTGTGATAGGCTTCAATTTGGCCTCTATCATACTCGGAAAATTGATCCACGCGTCCCATTTTTCATTAAATTTAAAGAAAATATGTATGTATATTAAATTAAAAATTTCGACAAGTTATACCGCAAACTAAAAATCTTTCAGCTGACTCTATTCAGTTGAGCCAAAAAATTGCACACTAACTAGCGAAAGAAATAATAAAACAGAATATGCAAACTAACGGTACTTACCGAACGGTTCTTGACTAGCGCACAATGATTGACACAAATATAGAGTTGCACTGAATTTTAAAGAACATGCGTTCGATCAATAGGTGATGAAAAATCATGAAAAAACAAGCATAATTATATGAACCTATTCAATTGATCGGCAGTGTATATCATATAGATACCATATAAATAATTGGTGATTGAAACCAAATTAACGCAATATTCATGATTGCAAGGGTATTTAATCTTCGGCGAGCCGAAGGTAACCGTTTTTTTCTTGTTATTCCCCTTTTGTCTAATTTAGCATGATCATATAAATGATCCATTCTTTGTAACTGATCGGGGAAAACATTAAAAACCGTCAATCTAAGAATGCACAATAACTTACGTACATTTACCTTATTTATTCGATCGTTTGTCGTTCTCACTTGTTTCGTTTGGATTGCTTTGCCTTTCATTTCGGTTGTTTGGCTTGATGAGTGCAAGAAGACCAAACCAAATACTTCGGTATTTTGTGTTTTGTTTCACTCGTTTGAAAACAATTTTACGGTGCCAAATATATAACCAGAAAGAAAAGTATAGTCGAGCACGCCCGACCGTATAATACTGTCTGCATTATTTTCCCGATTAAATTATTAAAATCGGTATCGACATATTATAATGTATAGTACTTGCAATAAAACACGTTGAAACAAATACAATCTAAGCATAGTCTGTTTGTCTGTATGCGAATACACATACGTTTGTCAATACATGTATGTATATATGTGTGTATTCGACGCTGCCAGCGACTGCAGGCAGCGCTGCCGCCACACAAGCATCGAAAACGTTCGAACATGTTTCTGTCTCGCTTGTATTGACTGACTAAATATGTGATCGACTGACACCAAAAGGATCTCAGAGACTATAAAAGCTAGAAAGATAAAAGAAGTCGCAAATGAAAGGTACAATACCCAAGCAGTACAAGTTTGTTTTTTTTTTTCGACACGCCCACTTTAGGGCGTTCTATCTTCATATAAAGGTAAATTTACAGGTACAACTAGAATGTTTTAGTATAGAAAACTTTTTTGTTAGCTATGCTATCTGATTTACACGGGTAGTACATGTCTAGGAACTAGATGTTCTGACCAAGTTTAATACAAATCGGACAAATATATCGTATTGCTTCCATAGGGTCGATCGGTCAAAAATGCGCTCCATATATGAAATAGTATGAAAAACTTTTGCGTTAACTAAAATATATTAATCAAACTCAAACAGAACTCATACGGACAGACGGACGGATGTATCTCTCGCGCATGTCTATCACCTGGACTACACCACTGTTTACAATTAGGACGGCTTAGATAGATCAACAAGATCTTTCGGCAAGCACGTGTACATAAATTACAATTTTTAACATTTTTGGGATATTTGTTTATAGTATATATTGTTTATAGTTGTCCGTTTTTAACCAAATTTGGTGAGAAATTTTTTTTTTAGTTATATTAACATTCTGTGCGAGTTTGGTTGCAATCGCTTAGCAAGTACTACATGTCTTTATACAAATTTTTTGTTTTTGATCGATTTTTCCTATGGTAGCTATAGGCTATAGTTGTCCGATCTTGATGAAACTTGGTGAAAGTTATAGTATATACCATACACCTACTGCATAAATTTGATCACGATAGCTCTGATAGTTTCGAAGTTGTAGAGTAATGAAAATAGTTTTTTACAATTTGGCGGTAAGGGGCGTGTCAACAATTTGAAATAAACTTAATCTGCCTGACATAATAACGGACTTTCATTCCAAACTTGGTGCCTCTAGCTTTCGTAGTTTAAAAGATCCAGGTGTTCATACGGACAGACGGACATGCTTTATTGATTCATCTTTCGATGCTGATCAATAATATATATACTTTATGGGGTCTGCCACGCCTGCTTCTGCCTGTAACGCACATATAGCTTTAGCACAATTAGCGGCATTAAAATCCGTCTATTAACATAAAAGTTATCACGTTACAAAGTTTATGTAATTTAGCTGCAATATCACTCACTGCGCATTTGTTCGAATGTTTTCGCTGCCTGTGTGACGTGAGCGCTGAGGTCGTAGATTCGAGTGCTGACAATGAGAATTGCTAATTTATTTTTTTTAAATATACAGTGCTTAACAGATTGATAAGACATCTTTTTTTTCTTAAATATTTTTTAAAATAAATTATTTAGAAATACGAAAACTTTACTTAAATATACGGATTCCAGTCATTTTACAACAATATTTTAAATGTTTATAGTTTTTTTCAACAAAATAACAAAAAAAGGCATTTTCAGCCATATCATATTAATAAGACATTTTTCAATTTGGCTTATAAAAATACAAAATATGTTAACAAATCTTAATAATTAGACCCCGTACTCTAAAAAAGAGTAGAGGGGTCTATTAGGTTTGTCAGAAGCGAAATGTGCGTAACAGGCAGAAGGAGGCGTGGCCGACCCCATAAAGTATATATATTCTTGATCAGCATCAAGAGCCGAGTCGATATAGCCATGTCCGTCTGTCTGTCCGTCCGTCCGTATGAACACCTGGATCTTTTAAACTACAAAAGCTAGAGCCACCAAATTTATAACGAAAGTCCGTTATTATCTTACGCAGGTTAAGTTTATTTCAAATTTTTGCCACGCCCCTCACCGCCCCCGCAATTAGCAAAAAACCAGACACACCTCGAAAAAAAATGTAGTTTTAGGCAAATAACTCAGTAACTATGGCACTTAGGAAGACCATTTCTGTTTGCTAGAGTTGCTAGAGACAGCCTTAATGCAATGCCATTCAAAATTTTGGCCTGCCACGCCCCCTTTTCTCATAAAAGCTAAAAAACTTTCAAAATTTCAAGCTCAAAATCTGCATGATTTAGGGCATTTAGTCAAATAGTACAGTGTTTATAATTAATTATTCGAAGAGAGGAATATCATATCAAACTATATTTCAAGCGCCGTTAAAATCCGTCAATTAACAAAAAAGTTATTAGCTTAGAAAGTTTATGTAATTTAGCTGCAATTTCGCCGCCTGTGTGACGTCAGCGTCTGCTCGCAGACGCTGCGTCGCTGCGACGTTGCGACGCCTCCGTGCCGACCAGTGCTAGGCACGCATACATACATATGTGCATACACATAATTTCAAATGAGTGTGTACTTGTATGTATAACATGTAAATGCGAATAAGCGGAACATGCTTGAAAGTAGCGCGTGGTGCGAATGATAGAGTTACGGCGCGATGTGAAATCGTTGCCTGAGGGTCGTGGGTTCGAATGCTGGCAATGAGAATTGCTAATTTAATTTTTTTTAAATATCAATTTAAAATATACATATAAATTTTAATTTTTAAATTTCGTTATAAAATTTTAATTCAAACTAAATACAAATGCGCATTATTATGGGAGTACGGGGTCTTTTACTGTCGGCCCGCTCGACTGTAGCCTTTCCTACTTGTTTTATAATGTAATAGTTTATTATGTTACCCTGGGCCCTTCCGACATCGAAAATCCGCTTTTTCATCGAGTCAGAAAGGATTTTCAGGAACTTGGGCTCTAGAAGACCCCATTCTCTGGCAATTCTTTCTTTTAACTGACTAACACTGGCAAACACACCATTATCTTTGTAGACACGTCTTGTCAATACTCCCCAGACATTTTCAATCGGATTTAGATTCTGTGAGCATGCAGGCCAGTCCAATAATTTAACAGAAACACCTGTCAGATAACCGATTGTATGGCAACTGGTGTGTATCCTGACGGTATCCTGCATAAAAATGTTTGGTTTTTCTTGGTTTTCTTTCAAAAATGGTAAGAAGATACTCTATAGCACTTGTATATAGTCGACACTAATCATCCGGGAGCTTGTAAACTGAAAGTTTAGGGCTCCAAACTTGGTAAATGCACCCCCACAAAAACCGATCATCCACAAAATTTTTTTTTTTTTTTGAAATAATGGGTTTTTTTTGAAAATCGCTCCAATAATGGCGATATCTATCTTGTCCGTCAAAAATATATTTTTTCTCATCAGAAAAAATAGCCTTTTTGAAAAAAAAATGTTGCTGCCCATGTAATGTTCAGATTCAACATTTTTCTTACCAAGTCCCAGTTTGTTGCCAAGCTTCTTAGCCCGAAATCGATCCCGGCAGCATTGTGACGTGCCGTTAGTAGTGGTACCTTCGTAAGGACACCTCGGACTATGTGATCCGACTCATTAAGTGTCCTCCAAACTGTCATTGGAGACACTTTATTGCCCAAAAACGAAGCAAGCTGGCCAAATTGTGCTGTTGAGTTGCTCGCTTTCTTAACAACTTTTCGCTTTTCGCGGTCACTCAGCTTTGGTTTTCTACCAGTGCTTCGTTTTCTTCCGTATCCATTCGGATATTTCAAAAAATTGGACACAACAGTCAGACTACGACCACTTTCGGGAGCAATTCGACTTATTGGCCATCCAGATTTAGAAAACGCGGGAATTTACGCTTTTTCTTCCCCCGGAAGCTGGCTAGAATGACCCATTTTATTTTTCTTAGTTATTATAACAATAATAAACAAGAAAAGTTAACAAAAATTTACATCCATTCGCTTGAAGGACACTTTTAATAATAGTGTCTTATCAATATGATACGTTTGCAAGCACACTTAATTCTTGCACTTCAACGAAAAATTAACGGTGCAATTCCAGTGAATTTAAATTAAATACAAATGCTCATTACTATGGAAGTACGGGGTCTTTTACAGTCGGCTCGACGACTGTAGCGTTTCTTACTTGTTATTTAATAAAATTTATTTTGTTCTTTTAAATTGAAATTATTCTTTTCTTTTCAACCGCGTTTTGTCACTTCAATATATCTTCTTCTTATAAAAATGATGAACGAACTTGTTCTTTTTTACTAACTCTATAATTGTATGAATTACCAGACTGTTGATGAGCAGCTTTTGCAAAAACTATCGGCTGATCTTTCAACACTCGACGTAAACAATTAACGTGGCCATTTCGTGTGTTAATACGCTCACAAAATTTGAATTTCAATAAATCATCTTATTGAATAATGAAATGCCGTATATAGACAAAATGTCGTGTAAATTATACGGGGCCATAGAGATCCTCAACGAGCGTAAGCTAAAATTAATAAAAGCTATCAAAATTTTCATAATGATTCTCAAATTTTTTATCACAAGATGACAACATTTCAGACCCGGAATCCTATTTCAAATTCAGTTAATACCATAGCTGGTTAAATATATATTGTGTTATATATTTATATTGCCAGATCGTTATATTTCCATCTCCATGCGTTTAACATAACTCACGCTAAACTATGTAACATAACTCTGTAAGATGCCTTGATTCCCTAATGTTATTAAACAGTCACAATTCAGTACTCAACAAAGATATATGTTTGTTACTCTCGGAACACAACATATTATTTTATTATACTCAACAGAGATTTCAGAACCTTTGCCACCTGAGTAATTTCTTCAAAATATTATAGCCGGAGAAACTCCTGTCTTCAAACAAAGAAATATTTAACGATTTCAGAAAACGGTTGCCTGTTACAGTAAAGTCCCCTCAGTTTATCCTTATAACCAGTTAAAGGCTTAAAACATGCTGTAAATCTGAAACTCAAAAAATTCATTCCCTTTATGCATTTCACTCAGTAGTATACTAAAATAAGTATGGGCGTTATTAATATACAAGGTTTATCCCGAATATATATACTGACTTTTAAAATTTAGCAGGTCAGGATTATCATGGCGTCCAGTGGGAAAAGGGCACAGGGACTCCACCACAGGAGTTTGATGTTTAGAAAGATTCGATGCAATGATGTTGCTCAAAATAAAAGTACCCAGTAAGACAACTAGATTATCTAGATCTAAATCTGCCGACTGGGCTGGACGGGACCACTATATCATATAGCTACCGTAGAATCAATTGGTGATTAAAATCAAATTATCGAAGATAACCGTTTTTTGGGTTTAATTCGTATCAAACCATTATAACAAACTAAAACGCTCTCAGAGTTTAATTGTTTTTTTTATATATTTTTTATATTTTTCTTATAAAAAATACTTATATAATTACAAAGATATTTTTAGCTGCTGCGATTTTTGGCGCGGTGTTTTGTGAAAAATGTTTTGGGAAGAGTACAAAGAAGCAGCAAAGGTTTTGTCTATTTTGTTGTTTAGTAGTGTGTGTAAATTAAAACAAATCACTTTATCATTCTGAAAATCAAAGAAAGGACACAAAAGGTGGAAAACAAAACGTGTTGTTAAAATATATAGAAAATGAAAAATAAAAGAAAATCCATACAAAACAGGAAAGTGTAAAGATTTGTACAAAGTGAAAAACGAAATTCAAGACGCAGATGGGATAGGATAGGACAGAATAGAATAGAAGATACGCAAATATTAGCACTTGGATAGAGTGACATTGTGTAGGGTGTTTTTTAGTTTATCAGACTCTCGGTTGAACTACATTTGAGTTGTTCTCTTGTTTGAAGTTAGAAGGAAATAGAAAAGAGAGGGTCGCCAGATGACTGGCTACCCGGCTATAGTACTGCTACCTAAACAGAGAATCCATCGCCGGTGGGATCTAGGATCCAGGGATAGTTGTTGGGACACTCCATGCACGTGAACAGGCGCAGCGTCTCGCCGGGAAGCTCCCTGGTGGTCAGGGGGCAGGCGTTGGGAAGGGAGCAGTAGGGCTGTCCCTTGACGTCACACTTCTCCTTCCACTCCTGGAAGTCGCGCAGTGAGTTGAGCTCTGTGGGATTCTGCATCCACTGAATAACCTGCAAGTTGGTCACGAAGAACACGTCATTGCGACCCAACATCTCTTCGATGAACTTGACCAGCTCGTCGCGATACTCCTTCTTGGACTTGAGCCACGAGGCATGGAAGTGGAGACCAAGAGGAGCACGGTTGCTATTGTAGTGACGGTTGAAGTTGTGACGCAGAAGTCTAGCGAACTGCTCTCCGGATGCGACGTTGGAGCACGAGTCGACCATGTGGCAACCAGGAAGAGACTCGTCGAAGGTGGGATCGTCGCGACGATCTAACTCATTCATGACCATCTCCCAGACGGGGTGACTACGCGATGGGCAGTTGTGGGCATTGCCGTTGCACTTGTGAGGCATGCGGAAGTAAAGGGTGTACGGCCAGATGGGAACGCGGCCCAGGGAGGCAGTGATGGAAGCGTCGTACACGAAGAACTGGTCAGCCATCATCTCGAACTGCTTGTTTCCGCCCACACGCAGGTAAGGCGCCCGCATTCCTATGATGGATCCATCGGTAATGTTGGCAAAACGCTCCACAATCAATCGGGAACCGGCCATCTCGGCAAGCCAGTCATCATAGGTGCCAGCGGACCAGTAGTTGGGATCGTCCTTATGGGTCAGCGAGAAGACAGAGATCTCATGACCACGACGGTGCAGATCCTGGACAGCCGAGTAGTTTGTGTATTTGTGGGAGACGAAGAAGGTACCCTTTATGGAGCAGCCATTGGGGTTCTGGCGTTGTCCGTTGAAGATGTCCTCGTATAGATCAATGTTATCCACATTGACGGCTCCGTTGAAAGTAATGGTGATCATCTGGGGCACCTGCTGGGGCTCAATGCCTCCGGGAATGCGGGTTCCATCAGCAGAGCAGAAACAGTCGGGCAGAGCACACTGGGTAGGATCGCACTCTGGGGCACGGTTGGGATCTTCATCGACAGCTGGAAATATATCGATTGATGAGCACTCCTCACTTTCCACTTATACCTAATCTGCGGTTACTTACTGCAAGCATTCTCATCGGATTCATCCTTGCAGTCGGGCTTGCCATTGCAGAATAGCTCCTTGTCCAGACAATCGCCATCGCCGCAGGACAGCTTACCCTCGGGACAAATGGGCTCATCCGTCTTCAAGATGGGCTTCACCTTACGAGGCTCTGCAGAATTGGTAAATGGGATTAAGGTGTTAACAAATGTCTGGAACTTTTGATGATTCTTAGTCTGTTAGTGACAGCAGATGTCTAAATTTTGAAATTAGAATGTGAATGTGATTGAGAATGGAAGTGAAAAGTATACAGGTGAAAGGTGTGAGATTGTGAACTAGGTTAAAGGTGTAGTTTTCAGCATGTGGTTTAGTAGGATAGGTGATCCAAAGTTCACAATAACTATATCTACATTAATACGTCTAAGAGTGGATTGTGTTGTCTAGTGGTCTAGTGGTCTTGTTGGAGGCAGTCTGGACACTTACTCTCTTTCTCATCGCAGTTAGTCACCTTGGCCTTCCAGTCGCAGGTTTGTTTAAAAACATCGAATGCCAAACCGGAGGGGCACTGAATTTCTTTCAGACCCGATTTTGTACATCTAAAAAATAAATTGTTGGTTTGTTTTGTTCACTCTTTTCTTATCTTTTGATTTTTTTTTCTTTTTGATATTGTTTTTGTTTTTATATTCTTTACGTTTTGTCTCTTTCTATACTGTTCTTCTTCTAGCTAACAGAACTTTGGCACTTTCTTTCTTGGCTTTCCCGAAACTTGCGGAGCTTGAGAGTTAGGATTGCTTCTAGAATTCTGCAGTGACTCGATCGGCTTGAATTTGGTTTTAGTTACAGAGGGACGCACAATGAGGTATATGATATGCGCACACACAATGAGATAGTCAAAGACAAAGACACAGTGAGTTTTAGCGAAAAAGAGAAATGTACAGAGAGGTAAAGAGTGGGAGAAGTTACAGGAGAGAGGGTTAGACAAGCTGAAGGACGAATGCTGAGCTCATTTGAGGCATTCTTTTTTGGATCTTGGCTCAGCACTTGGACTCGGACACACCCACTTACTTTCAAGGATATCGCAATTTTTGACATTCGTCTTCCAATCGCACAGCTGGCGCAAAACATCAAACGCCAAACCGCCGGCACAGCGGATCGGTGCTAAGCGATTAGTCCCGTCTTCTCCGGCACTGTCGCACCTTTAATGTGAATTTTAGTTTTTTTTTTGTTTTTCTTTTTTTTTTTTGTTTATTGATGGAGTCAGAAGACAAAACAATATCCCCATTCATCAAAATTTAATGAAAAAGCCTGGAAACGGGACACCCCCTTTAGACCAGTGCAATTGGCCCACTTGCTTACCTGAACACTTCACGGCAATCACCATCCGTGTCCCTACGGAAGTATTCATCAGCAGGACGATCAGCACATAGTTCTTCGATATCGTCTTGTGCTAAAGAATATGAATAGAATAGAAAGATTTGACTTTATTACAAAACTTAACTTTGTTAAACAGATTCAGTTTTTAAATTTATAATCAGAAATTCCCTTAATTCTTATTGTACAGTTCTAAGATTCAAAAAAAAAAAAAAAAATATTAAGAATAAATAGTAAATTCCGGTTAACATTTTAAAATACACTTAACATTATTTTGATTTTAAATTTAATTTAATTCACAATCAAAAATTCAACGATTGTATTAGTTGAAGTAATTTTTAGTTAGTTCATAAAATATGTAATTGGTTAGTTGGAAATCGTTCTTCAGGCTGCTTGCCTTTTTGGCATAAACACCTGAGGTGCTAACTGCACCTCAGACTCTGCTAACCGGTTTGATTCAAACGGCTTCTAAAGTCAAAACAACTCTCGTTTTTGTTGACTTTGTTGGTATCTAACGGGCATTAACTCTGGCTGTGTATTTTATCTTGCAGAGTCGGCAAATGAAATCGAAAGGGCAAACGAAAGCTGTGTGTGTATGTGTGTGTGTTTATCTTGGCAAGTTGTCTCAGCTGAAGCTGCCGCTGCTGCGAAACTGGTTTGAGTATTGGCTAATATTTGTTGCTGCTGATACATATGAACGTGTATGTGTATGTGCCTAGAGGAGTACGCGGAACCCGTTTGCATTTAAGCTTCAACAGTATTGCATAAAATATACGGATTTGTCCAGACTTGTCTTGACACGTCTCGACTTGCCTCGACTCCTCCAAAAATAATAAACGGAACCAATCGCGATCATATACAAGCTGCCTATGCTAATTTTTATGGCCAGCTCCAGCTTTGCGATTGTTGTTGTTGCTTTTGTTGGTATACATTTTGTGTTGTTGCTTTCTTTTCTGTCCTCTTGCCACAGTTTTTTGTATATTTATTTTATTTCTTGTTTGATGTAGCTCAGGAAACTATTTAAGTTGCATCATCGTCGTATGGACCCGGTTACTACTTTTAGCATTATTGCCATTGCATGTTGCCAATGATTTTGATTTACAAAAAAATTATCACTTGTGGGTATTTTCAGTATTTTTGTGTTGGTTTTTACCGCATTTATCTAAGTTGTTTTGCCTTGGCTAACGACCGAGGTGACTTTTCTTTTTTCTTTGTTTTGCTGTGTTTTTCTAACCTTGTGCAAAAAATAATTTCAGTTTCTGCTTATTCAGTTGGCAAAGGTCAAGTGGGCGGCTTGCCAACGTGGCAAGCAACTTCTTCAAGTGTAACTTAGCTTATATAAAGGGGAAGAGCGATAGAAATGGAGAGAGGGGGGTTTGGTACTCACCAGCTACGATGCAGAACAGCAAAACGCTAAAAAGTGGCCACAAACGCGCCATGACTGCAAATTATAAAATCGAACAAATTTAATAATGGCAAAACTTCACTTTTTTCGAAAGCACTTCATATCAATAAATATGTGTAGGTGTATGTATGTAACTGGAATTTAAATTACTTGTAGCGCTGAGCAAATGTTGAAACGACAGCGATACGCTGGTTAAAGGACGGCGAGTGAACGGAGGGCACTCTTCCAATACACAGCCACGCTTACACTAGGTGTTGTCCACTGGCAACGAGTTCTATTTATTAAGCTGTGGTGTGTGCGCCATTTCGGGCTAAGTGTGGTGAGTTTTGGACGGGTTACCGACTGCGACGCCGACGCTGACGACTCGACTGCGCCGGCGCGGCTTGAAGCAGAGCTTTTTTCGAAGGGGAAATACAGACAAGAGTGCGGCGTTGCTTTGTGGAACTTATTTTGAAAATTCCGAGGCGAGTTAAGCTCAGCTTGAAAGAGCGTATGTGTGTGTCTGTGTGTGTGTAAGTGTATGCAAGAAGAAAGGTTAATTAGCTGCCTGCGATGGTGTGCGTGTGGGGAGGGCTTGGTCTCTGTCTGGAGCTGCACTGCTAAGTGGGCAGAGCTGCGCACCCACTGTATCGGAGCTGTCAACTCGATTGCATAAATCAAATCTTCGCATCAATTAAAGGCTGACCCTGAAACAGCCTCATGACTCTTTACCATCTGCCGTGATTCTACAAAATAAAAAACAATTAAACTTAACGAGAAATCTCGATTTCGTAACTGTCTTTTTTCCTTTTCTTCTCTTTTAGCTCTTTTGTCTTGTCTTCTTTGTCGATTCGCTTTAAACGTTTTCTCGATGTCGCTACACAACAGTGTTACTTTTTATTTTCACCCACACTCGTTTGGCATGACAATTGGCTAAGACGCAGCTATACAACACCGCCTGCATTTAAACGCCTCGTTTTGGCCGCTTTCGATTGCCGATTCCGCTCACAGGTAGTGCGTTAAATTCTTTTCAACGTGGCTAAGACTTGGTACAATAAGGTTAATAAACCTGCTTCTCCCAAACCGACTTCGACTCCATCACCTCCATCGAGTGCTTTCCAGCACAGGTTCACAGTATTTTAGTTGACTCTGAGTCACACACAACGCAACTTTACATGCCTTTATTTTTATTGGGTCTTCTTTTTATTTTTATCTGGCTTTCTTGGTTTTCTTGGGTTTCTGGTTTCTGTTTACCTCTTAAATTGCTTGAAGATCACGAAATTTTAATTAATGGCAAATTGATTATGCGTCTTTCAGTTTTGCAGACTCGCCTCGTTACGTAATTGCGTAACCAGATGCAGACAGACCACGTCCCCAACCCCATCCCCGTCTCCGAACAGAGCAAAAGGGCTTCGTACCTGCGTTCCAGCAGCCTGTTATCCAATAACAAGGGCTATTAGCTGTAACCCGTATTCATATGTATGGCGTACACTTTGATTTTTGCACATTTGCGAAAATCAGAGCATGATTCCGGATGCGAAATTATTTTGGAACCTCCACAAATCCTGGTGATTACCAACCGTATTTAGTTTTGACGATATTACAAAACTAAATCAAAAGAGAGGTCGAATATTTTAATTATAATAATATTAAGTTTTTATTTATTTTACATAACTTAAAAAAATATAATTTATTAAAAATTTTGCTACTTAGAGAAATATCATATACAAATTGGTTAACCCTTTAACGATACTATCACAATTAAATTAGTTTTAATTGGTATTCATTAATTCACTAGAGTTTATTTAACCTTGATCTGCAGTAATATTTTAATAAATTACCTAGTTCTCTGTCACTTTTCTCTGACTTCAACTCGATTCTTCAAAATGTAGGTTGACTTTGTTTATTATTGTAAACAATCGAAGGTAAGACATGCCTAATGCCTAAATGCCTAATGCCCGTTACGACAGAAGACCACCCAATATACATCAATGTATTCGTTTACATTCTTTGGATAAAAGCAATTCCGTTCCAGAATATTTTTAAAGAGATATTTCTCCAGTTAGCCAAGGCAAACTGTGTATTCATTTACTGAACTTCAATACTAACAACAAATATTTACGCGAACATATTTGAATTGAACTTCTTCCATACTTTTATGAAGTGCGAATATTTGCTGACAAATGAATGCTCGAAATCGTTGCATATGAAAACGAAGATTTTTGGCAATCTATCAATATTTGATTGAATCATTTGACTTGCAAATTATAAGGAAAACAACAAAAAACGTTTTTCCACTCGCCGAAGATTAAATACCCTTAAAGTCATATACATTTAGTTAGATTGGTTTCAAATCTCAATTATTACTATGGTAACTAAATGATATAGTAGTATGATTTGGATACAATTTTTTAGCTTATCGGAAATAAAAGGAAATATATATTGCTTGAATTCGATTGAAATCGGTTAATAGACATATATACACCTGTCATACTAAGCGTTTTCAACCGATTGTTCCTATGGCAGCTTCCGATTTGGATGCAATTTGGTTTGCACATGGGATTTGGTTAAGATAGCTCTTAGCTTATGAACTGCGTGCAGAGAAAATACACATGTGTACCAAGTTTCATACAGACTGATATAAAACTGATTGACTAGTTCGCATTGAAATAAACGGACAGGCTATATCGACTTACCTGTTAATGGTGATCAAGAATATATATACTTTATGGAGTCGGAAACGTCTCCTTCAATGCGTCACAAACTTCGTTTAAACAACAATATACCTTCTGCAAGGGTATAAATATCGAATATACCTTTGAGTGATCGCTTTGTGTATTTTATGAAATTTTAATAAATAAATAAGTTTGACTTGAAGGTTGAAACTCGGTTGTTGTTAGCTTTTTGTTGGTACATTTAATGAATTGTTGCTGAACAGTTTTCCTTCATTTCCTGCAAAATTGTCACTGATCGTGTGGTCAGTTCTAATCACCTCGTATTGCAGTCTGTCAGTTAGTCAATCAGTCAATCAGTCAGTCAGTCAATTGGTTAACCAGTATCAGTCAAGTTGTCGTCAATTTAAGTGCCTTTGACTTGTTTTAGAAGGAGTGTTCACAGAGTAGACTTATGTATATATACAATTTTATGCGCTATTCGAGTTTCAAATGACTGCATAGTTATTTCCTGAACTTGAAAACGGGTTTGCACTGTACTAGAACACGGTAGAAAAGAATAGTTGCAAAAAAAAAAACGAAAGACCAGAAATCAAGCCGGTTAACATGTCGTATGAGTGATTTGTTTCTGGAGCATTCTTGTTCATTACAATTAAGTTTTAATTGTGTTGGTCAATTAACATTCAGGTCGTTTAATGTCGGAATGTGAAGCCAATCAAAATATTAAAACTTAAAGATACGGATACATTTCAGTATACATGTATCTCAGCAGGTAGAAGATGGCACAAAAAGTTGATTACCTTCTCTGGAAATTGTTGTTTACACTTTTGTTTTTACTTTTTCTTTCTTACTTTGATTTGCCTTTTTTTACTTTGATAGTTACAATTAATTTTAGTTGGCAACGGTTTGTACACTTTGGTGATATAATCGCCCATATGGCATTTGGCCATATGCTGATAATTATTATTATTACTTTTTTTAATCAACTGTTAAACTGGTTTTTCAATTAGAGTGAAAATGTTGATGATGGCACCTCCAGTGATCGACGGCATTGAAATTAATTTTTTCGGAGAGTGAAAACTTTTTTGTTTTGTTTTTTGTGGTTGGATTTACATAATTTGTGTAAGATTGCCCTCGATTATGGCTCTGTGGTTTGATTTGTATAGATGCAGACTTGGAAGCACTACGTTTGCCAAAAGCTGATTGAAACAACTAAGTTGACACACTTGCATTCGAAAGATAAAAGAAGTGTAGAAATGACAACTCAGAAAAAACCATCTGCAAAGATCATCAACATTCATCAATTATTGGATCAAGTAAAACAAGTAAGAAATGCTACAGTCGAGCGAGTAGACTTTAAAAGACCGCGTACTAATAGTAGTGCGAATTGAATCATGCAAGTAATCCATTTTCGACTGATTTGTCCAATGGGAGCTATAGGCTATAGATGATAGCTCAACTAATAAAACATGTCTTCATTCCCAGTTTTTACCGATTTGCCCTATGGGAGTTATAGGCTAAAGCTGTCCGATCCGAACCAATTGAGTAACGATATTTATAATGGGACCCTACACATATTGTGTTAATTTGGTAACGATAGGTTTCTATTAGTGGTGTTATGAATACAGTTTTTACATGCTCGGTAATGCTTCATTCTGTCTGTTAATCACATCTCGCTTCTGACAAACCTAATAGACCCCCTACTCTTTTTTAGAGTACGGGGTCTAAAAAGAGAAACTACTGTCAAGAAAACAGAAAATTGTACAAAAGTGGAATTGCTAATGAAGGAAATGTTCGACGGGCTCTTAACCTGATGAAGATGAGCCTGTAAACAGTAAATGGTAAATGGTAAACTATAAACGTTTAACTGTAAACAGTAAACTGTGGATTGTGAACTGCGGACTGTAAAGAAATGTACAAACATAAAACAGACACACAAGTTGCATAAGTCGATCACCCTTGTACCCTTGCATGCTTTCATCCGATCTTCTCCAATCGCATACCATTGAACTTACACAAAGCAAACCTTAACGATCCAATCCCATCCATTCCGATCCAAACCAAACCAAACCAATCTGAGGAACTCAAATGAGATTTATGGCAATTGGAGAGAAGCAAAGACCCTCGAGAGACAACGAAGTTTCTTTTTGAGTTGTTTTTTAATATTTAAATACGGGAGACAAATTTAAATGTTTGTTTTTTAGTTTTCGTCGTTTAGTTTACAATTCAGAGTGTATTCAGTTTTAATATGCAATCAGTATTTTCTATTTGTTTCTTCATAATTCTCCAAGGGTTATCTTAGTCTTTAATGGGTCTCACACGCAATCACAGAAACACGCAGATGACCATTTTCGACTCCATTTCCTTGAAACAGGTCTGACCACCCGATCGTAGCACATGTGTAGTGTACGTCATATTTCCAGTTAACTGAAAACTAGGAAGTTTAGACATATGTTTTCGAGACGTCACTGTCAGCTCTAGAATACTCAGAAACACCTACATTTATGCATTCATTAACTTAAGTCACATTACAGTGGTTCAAAATGATCACATACTGATCAAAGATTTTGAATAAAAACGATTACAATTTTTAGTTTAATTAGTTTTCATTTGTTTTACAACTGGGAATAGTTATTTAATTCATTCCTGGCATCCCTTGAATGTAAAATAAACTGTTTTGTTCTGGAAGTTTTTCACTTTCATTTTTTTAAGACCCGGTACGCAAAGGAACAGGCGTCTATTAAGTTTATCAGAAGCGAATTGTGCATATCAGGCAGAGATAGGCGATTCCGACTGTATACAATGTATACCATATATTTTTGATCACTATCAACAACCTAGGCATTATAGCAATGTCCGTCTTCCTAATGAACAGCTGGATCTCAGAGACTATGAGAACTAGTATCACTAAATTTGGAATGAATGTCCGTCTTCTTCTCCAGCAGAACTAATTCATTTTAAATTTTTGCTCCATAACGGTCCCGCAAATTGTAAAAAACTATATTCACAATACCACATGAAGCTATGTGACCAAATTTACACATATTGTACCATATTGTAAGCAGAAAGTTAAACTTCTACATCTTAACACATTTTAATGTAAGTGAAAATTTAATCTTGACAGTTTAATTTTTGATTTATTTTTCTTTTTTCCGATATTTATAGCAATCTTTCCACTGTGCGATAACTGCCCATGCTCAAATTATGCAAAATTTTTCAGTTTGCAACTAGTTTACCTCAGCAAAAGTAAAAGTTTGTCACACAGACGAAACTGGTGTTCGAACACAAAGAGTTGTATTGAAAACATGTTTAGAATTCTTAACTAACAGAAGTTATGCATCATCTCAAAAGTGATGGAGATCAGTCAAAAACTTCATTGAATTATTCTTCTCAATCGGTTGAAAAAACATTGTTCTAATTGAGTTATCTCAAACAAACTTAATGTGTGAGTTCATGTATGTATTTCACGATTCTATATCTCTATCTCAATTCTAGGCTGTTCAGTTAGGCTGATTTTACAGTCGGCTCACACGACTGCAGCCTTTCCTACTAGTTTTATCTGTCTACACTAATCAGATTATAATTTGAATTCAAGAAGTTTCTTTGGATCAAGACTTTGATAGTCGTGACCTGCCTCGAAAAGTGCTCGATCAACCGATGTGATACAGAGTCTGCAGAGCATCTACAAGTCGGGCACGCCCCATGAAAGCGCTCCTCTTTTACCTTCTTTGCGTTTTTCGCTTTTCGCATTTCGCACTCATCGATGCCGCTTGCCTTGATTGGTGATAAAACTTATTTATGCGTTGAAAATTAGCGACAAAAAGTAATAAAATGCGTTGGTATAAGTAGGTATGTGTGAGTGTCTGTGTGTGTCTTATTGTGTAAACACCCGTATTATTTTGGTATTTCCCTGCTTAATAAACGAAAGGAGCAAGGTTTAAAAATAATTAGTAACAAGTGCATGTGTAGGTGGGAGTGTGAGTGTAGGTGTGGCTCGTTGTGATTTGGCATGACTGGTACAGTGCCAGCGAGGGATATCGAAAGATTCCCCATGAATTAAGAATCTGTTGTCAAGTTTCAACAGAAATTCATTAGTGAACGAATAAATTAACCAAAAATTGTTATTAAGTCTTAAATTTACATTTTCAAATTGGTATTAACTATATTTCTATGTATTTTAATATATGTATATGTACATTATTCTAGACCGGTTGATCCAAACCAAACCAAAACCAGTCTTAGAAATTAAAATAAAAGAAAAAACTTTGATTTACATATGAAATAATGCACAAGAAACTGAAATCGAAACTGAAACCCAAAAAAAAAATAGAAACAAAAACAAAAATGCAAAGCCGAAATCTAAAACGCGTTTGTTATTCAAATTTGTATGCTTTTTGTTGGGATAATTTAAAACTGGTTAGTAAGTCAGTAGGTAGCGCTCACAAATTGGGTTGATTGTAGTAGTTGTTGTTGTAAATGATGATGTTGTTGCTATTACTGTCTGTGGTGTTGCCAGGTGGAGAAGTAATAGTTGCTAATCCCATAAAAAAGCACCTCGAATGCAGTATAATAGCTTTTTTATGGGCGACTTTACTCACGATTAGCATCCCAAAATAATCAAAATGATGAAACATATTTTTCATTTCTTGGTTTTTTATCTTTTATATATATTTTTTTAATTTGTCGTTTTTTAATTTTTATTAGGTATTTTTAAATATACACATACAAATTAACGTAAAACTACAAAAATCAGTTTCAGCTTGAAGTTTTCATCTTCATCTTGTTCGTTTCTTGTAAATAGTCGTAAATGTCGTAACTGTTTGGATTGTTTGTTTTTTCTTTTTATTTTTATTTTTTTTAATAGCGTAACACAGCAGAGACCAGGCGCGTTTTGTGCGCGTTATAAAACGCGGCGCAGTCAAAAATTATATGTATAACGTAAAGTCTTGATTTAAAGAAAAAAATAATAAAAATCGTGGGTTTTAGGACTGTAGGAATTTGGGTTAAGGCTGCTTGGGTGCTAACGATCTCTCTCTCTCCCTTTCGCTCTCTCTTCCTCTCTATGTATATACTTTTCAGACTGACTTAGAAGAAACCATCGCCAGTGGGATCATTGACCCATGGGTAGTTATTGGGGCAGCGGACACAGGTCTGCAGATTGATGGTCTCGCCGGGAACCTCCTTGGAAGTCAGCTTGCAGGTGTTGGGTACCCAGCAAGCGGGCTTACCTTCGACAACGCACTTCTCCCTCCAGGGCTCGAAGTTCTTGACCTCGCTGACAGTACGTGGGTTTTGCATCCACTGTATTACCTGGGTCATCGTGACAAAGTACACGTCGTTGTGGTTGGCCAGGATCTCATCGATCCAGTACAGGAAGGCGTCGAGGAACTCGGGATTGTTCTTCAACCAAGCAGCATGGAAGTACAGTCCCAAAGGTGCGCGATTCTGATCGTAGTGACGATCGAAATTATGATTGAGGAAATTGTAGAACTGATCTCCAGTCAGGATATTCGAGCAGGAGTCAACCATGGCACAGCCAGGCAGGTACTCGTCGTTAGCAGGATCCTCACGACGATCCAGCTCATTCATGACCATCTCCCACACCGCGTGCGACCTCGTGGGGCAGCTCTGCAGGTTGCCGTGACAGCGGTGGGGCATGCGGAAATACATGGTGTAGGGCCAGAGTGGAGGGTTCGAGAGGGGAGCGGTGATGGTGGAGTCATAAAGGAACGCCTGCTCCTCCATCATCGTGAACTGGTTGTTTCCACCCACACGCAGGTATGGAGCACGTACTCCCACCACCGAATTATCCGTGATGTTTGCGTATTTTTCAATGATGATCCTCATACCAGCCATCTCCTTGGCCCAGTCATCGACGGTGGCATTTGACCAGAAGCGTTCCTCGTCATTGTGCGTGATCGAGTGCACAGCGATCTCATGACCCCTACGAGATGTTTCCTGAACCGCCGAGTAGTTGGTATACTTGTGGGAGACGAAGTAGGTGGCCTTGATGTCGCAGCCGTTGGGGTTCTTGCGGTTCTTGAAGATCTCCTTGTACAGCTCGATGTTGTTGTTGTTGATGGCGTCATCGAAAGTGATGGTGATCATCATGGGCACATCCTTGGCGGGCAGATCCCCGGGAATCGAGGTACCGTCCTCTGAGCAGAAGCAGTCGGGCAAGACGCAGACCACGGGATCGCAGGGAGGAGCACGATTGGGATCGTTGTCGATATCTGTAAATTTCAAGAGTAATAAAACAAAATATATAGAAATTAACAGTCTGCATTCTCATTATTCAATCTACCGTATGAAATAATTAATTTAATTCGGTAGAAACAACAAGTTTGAGGCTCAAACTGTTCAATCTTTTTTTCTTCCCACTGATTTTATGAATAAAATTCAATTTGGTTTGTTTTTATACCAAGTGCTGGACAACAATTGGTATTCTGTTAACGGTAAAGTTCAATCAACCCTACAGATTGTATTTTAAACAATTAGCCAACTGTACATGGGCCACTCGGTTAGTTCGGTTCAACGAACTGGGCTTGGAAAAGCCAAGCCAGGTATGCCCGGGAAAACCGCCGTCACCAAAACGCAAAGTGAATGGAAAATGTCTGCACAATTTGAGTATCTTAATTTTTGTTTGCTTTTTATCATTATTGTTGTGAGTTTTTCTTTGAGCCAAGTGTACGTCGTCAATCAAGCGAAGAGCTGCTAACATAGTTGGTAACCGAGCTGGTAACTGTTCAGGTATGCAGTTAACGTTTACGTTAACGCTTACATTCACCTGGCCCTACTCTGGGCTGAAGTAAAAAGAGCCAGTCCCCAGTCTTCATCCATTTATGGAGACGTGTGTCTTCTGTGTGTGTAAACACATTCCCATTTCTCTGGTCATCCACGTGTTTACCATTCATTCGAGGCCATATGCAAATGGCCAATTGCAAATGGCTAATATACGTTTTCATATTATTGTTAGTCATCGAGCCTTGCACTTGCTTTAAGCCACTTGCTCTCTTGTCACAAGACAAACGCGAAAGTTTTAAACCATAAAATTTCTTGACGTAATTTTATTTGGCACTCGGGTGAGTGAAATGCCATCAAGACATGCAAAGGCCAGCAAAAAACAGTCCAAGACAAAGCACTGCAAAAACCCACTACTTTTTTAATGATTCCCCAAGTAGGTCGCACCCGGCTTTTGTCTCCGGCTGACCTTTCCTCACTCTACTCCACTCCACCTGAGCCCCATTGCCAGCCGGTTCACTGTGGAAGGCATTTGTTATCAATAATCCGTCGTTATACTCGTAGCCATGTGTTATGTCATCGCGAATCGGCAATCGCGAATCGCACTTCGAACCGGTTATTATATATTCCCTGGCATTTAAAGCGACTTTAGGGCTTGTCTCAACTCTTCAGTCTCCACTCTTCATTATCCGCACTCGAGTCCCCACTCTTCAGACCTGAGTCTTTTATTTACCTGTAATTTCTTTGTGAAGATTTTGTTTACGTTGCTTATGTTATTCGGTTGTTTTCTTGTATTGTTGCCTAAAGCAATACCAACAATATGTCGGACTAAGAAAAACTATTTTTACTCATAAGAAGATTTATTTTAATAAAATAGATACACTACTAATACAGTATGGAATAGCCGTTGTATCCTATTTAATTTTAAATTTAAGCTTTCCCATCTATACTTAGGGCTGATTACGGAGTACTGACAGACCTCCCAGTTTAAAGGGTATCCCAATGTTCCAAATGTTTTGAAAAGATATCTGTGTATCTAACTCGCTCTGCTGCACTTGCTTCACATCTATTGCGGGGCCATTAAAACTGTCTTGTACAGTGCCTTCCTCATTGCTACGACCATTAATTAATTAATTCAATTCGAAATTGTTTACAAGTAAGTGCTTCAGTGGTCACTTGATGAATTGCCGCCAATTCTGGCCAGAGTCGTGCAAGTGCTCGCACTGACCAAGACACGATTTGTGATCTTTAATCAACGATCGGCACTAAAAAAGAATAAAACAAGTGCCTTCTGAGCTGTGGACGAAGGCCTTAGAACTGGCTACAACAGCTTGGGGCTAAGCGGCGTTTTTTGCTGGCTTTTTTGCTTTGTTTGGCATTTGATTTGCTCGTTAATACCAATTTTTATGCGGTCGCCTCTTGAGAAATGTCGGCTTCGTGTATTGCAAATTATTAAGGTTAACTCAGGTGCGAATAAGAGAAGAGATAAAAAAACATACACAGAAAGGAAAAAGCAAACGTTTATACAAAGAAACACTCCGCTCAGCTGTTGTTTAAAATTAGTTGCGCCTTTTAAGCCGACTAAATATTGGTAATAAAAATAATATTATAAATAAATAACCCGCTTTGTTGTCTGCCTTTTTGCAATTGCTAAAAATACAACGATTTAAAGCGATTATGTAACGTTAATTTACACATGAATCGAACTGCCTTTCGGAATTGGTATTGACTGGTATTGGGTATTCGGACTCCCATTCCGATTCCGATTCGGATTCGGTAGCTGAACTCCATGCTGAGAGCGCTTGCTTTAGTTTTTATTTCTTTTAAGTCCAAGGTTAACATTAATTATTAATTTATTTAACATTTAACATATTGCATGCGTGATCTGTGCGACTTTAGCACAGACAAAAAAAGTTTACAAACTTCAATCGAAACCTCAAATCAAATTGATGATGCAAAGCGATGCAAGACCAGCTCAGCTCAGCTCGATTTGGCCCAGCCCAGTTTGTTTCTTTGTTATTGTTTTTGTTTTCTTCTTGGCTTTTTACCGATGAGATCAGCTCAAAGTTCGTGCCATGTCACACTTGGCATTTCCAACCAAAAAACAATACACAACAATTTCAAAAAAAAAACAAACCAAGAGGAGTAGAAAAAAAACTCTTTAGAAATCAATTCGATTTCTATGGGCCTATTAACAATATCTCTCATATGGGCTTAACGAAACCAGTCTCTGGATTGCCACTAGACCTGCTCTTCACGTAGGCGTCTAAAGCTTCGAAACTGAGTGTGATCCCCTCCCACCCGCATCCACCGGACTGTCAAACACCTTTGTCTTCAGTGTAGTTTCATAGATAACTCAAGAAACTTTATTTTAAACACCGCGCCCCCGTTTTCAAGGTGCGACTTCGTCTCCAACTCCAACTCTGAAGTCGATAATACCCGATTAATACCCACAGATTTTAAGATTTCAAACTGAGTATCAGGCAGAAGGTAGCGGTTCCGAGTCAAGAAATTTGAGTCAACATAAATTCAAAAAATTAATTTAAAAACCTGTGTTGAAAGAATTACTGTTGAACTGATTTTAAAATTATTATAAATATTGGAATTTAAACTCAAACATTTTGTAGAAGCTAAGAAATGATTTTAGACCGGGTTACCGTACTTTCTTTGAATATCTTTAATCTTATTATCTTTATTATTTTTCTTGGGGTAACATCGACTTAATGCGAGTAGCCTAGTTAACTTCAAACTTTTGCTGAATCATTTCGAACTGAAGTGGAACCATCTGATTCATTGAGTACTCCAAGAGCCCCTCGTTCGAATAAACAAATCATTTTTTGCACTGATTTATATTTATACCCATTTCACTTTTGCTAGATCTTCGATCTCCCCTTATTAGATCTCTTTTCGATTACTCTCGCTTCCTTCAAAATAGTTTCGGACTTACCACAAGTGTTTTCATCTGAACCATCTGAGCAATCCTTCTCGCCGTTGCAGAAGAGACCGCGCTCAATGCAGTTGCCGTCACCGCAGGCTAGGAATCCGTCCTGGCAAAGAGGTTCGTCGGTGTGGAGCAGGGGCTTCACCCGGCGCTCCTTGTTCTTGCTCTTGCAGTTCTTGACGGACTCTTTCCAGTCACAGGTCTGCTTCTCGATGTCGAAGTACAAACCGGCTGGGCAACGAATGGCTTGGAGACCCTGTAATACAAAGAAGCAAAAAACAAACCCAAGGAATTAAATCATGTCAATCAGTGCTTCAATTAAGTATTGCCTACCGATGAGGTACACTGAATGACATCACGACAATTATCGCCCTCTCCGGCCACAAGACGGAACCACTCGCCGGCGTCCTTGTCCTTGCACAGCTCCTTCTCGAAGGACTCCTCCTTCTTGGGCTCTTCTGTGGTCGCCTGACGCTTGACTCGTGCCTCAGCGGCATTGGCTGCAAAGGGAGAGAAGGGGAGCAGTCAGAAATGGTTACTCTTGACTATAGTAAATACTTAAGGCTAATTAGGGTGGCCATAAACCTTCTTCTTTACTTTTTACAACAGTGATTTGATATAAATTCAATTTACTTTGATACATTTGAAGTTTGCCTAGCAAACCGGAAGAATTGCAGCCAAATCGAAGCGCATTTGGTAATGCAAATGTGGGTTGGTCCACGCCATTTGGCTGCTACTTCCTGTTACACAAAACTACGCCAATAACAACAAGCAAAACATATTTATAAGTTGTATATAGTATATCATGTACCATATTGCATATGCCATATACAAAGATATAACGGTATGCTGTCTATCAGGTTGTATCTCTTGGGGTTGGCCCAAACAAGTTTGCCATTATGAAATACGATGTCACCAATACCAATGCAAAGAACAGACAGACGGATAGACAGACGGACAGAATGACAGAGAGCTCTACAAGTCCCAAGCCAAAGAAAATGCATACAGAAATAAAAGTAATAATAATAGAAAACAGAAAACAGAAAATAGTAAAGAAAAACTTGTTGTGCTTGGCTCTAACTTTGACATTTCACAGTCACAGTTGGTAACAAGAGCTAGACAAGATGGAAATACGCTGTTGGCCACATTTGCATAACCGCTAGCAGCCAAATGACAGGTGACTGGATACCGCAGGGCAACAACAACAACAACAACAGCGCAGAGGTATGTTTATTATTACTAACAACATAAATTGATCGATCACCCGTCAAAGCAACAAATGCATTCAACACACACTGAGTGCTTAAAGTCGAATATTGAATTAACTCCAATCGGATTATCTTGAATCGATTTGAATCGAATGAGTGCCTGTTGTTGATGCAATCTCAGGATCTACTCGAGCCCTAATAAAACGAAAGTTGTTTTGCGACTCAACTCGATTGATGTTGTTGCTGTTGTTGAATCTTTTTGCGTAATCAAGGTTACAACTGTCCTCCATGTAAACTGGCATATTCAGTTTCCATTTAGCAATTGCATTTTCAATTTCTTGAAGGCCAGTTTTTTGCGTATGTCTTGGTTTTTTTTAATTGACAGACAACTTCCGCTGGACACATGCAAATTGTAGAAGGCAACAATTAAGTGAGCTGCTTTTAAATACTATGCATAATATGCACTTAAAATGTATTTTGTAATATTAATAAATCTTTTGCTTACCTGCACCAATGGCCGCCAAAGCCAATACGGCAAAAACTATAAAAAGTTTTGCCATTTTGAACGACGTCCAAAGATAATTACACACTCACTGCTTAAATTGTATCTGTACTTGAATCTAATTTTTTTCTAAAACACTCCGTTTGAAAAAACACTCGTTTTGAGATCAGCAAGAGCAGCAGTTTCAGGTTTGTCCTTCCGTTCGCTATCAAAGCTCCATTTACACTGTTTGCAACGTTGTCGCGCACAATTTCTCGAAGCTGACGCCAAAGCCCCAAAACCAACTAAAATTTGCTTCTTTTATTACACGCGGCGGGCAACGCAGTGGCAGAGGCAGAGGCAGCGACGTCGACGCTGACTTCAACGCTTAAATTATTGGTGTAGATCTGCAGTTGCGCACCGTGGTGAGTTCAGCGAGCTTTTTACAGTTAACAACCTAGCAGCAGCAGAATTAGGGGAAACAATGCGATCCACACGATTGAAAGCTTTTGAGCGGCTTTGGTTCGGTTGCACAAGCGGCGTTTCAGTTTCAGCTTCAGACTACGCTCGTGACTTGACTGTCGCCCAACAAGAGAGAAGTGCGGTATGAATACGCTACTCTTTTATATGCAAAATGGCAGCTATGAGGGGAAGAGTGAATGTACTGCTCGCGTGGTGAGTGGTGAGTAGCGCATGCAGAGTGTTGGGCTAGCTGCCTGTGGAATGCAAGTGTGGAAGCCATTCACAAAAGACTCGCATTTGCTGCCAATTACGAGTCTCAGAGTATGCAAATGAAATACTTTAGTTATGATCGCTTCACAAATTCCAGAAGGTTTGACTTGCCTGTATTATCTCGAGGTGTGCCCACATAAATAAGTAAATCCAAATATACTTCTTCACACCGAGACAGGGAAAGAGCAAACGCTGCCTTCCCCAGAAAAAAGGGTAGTTTAACTCTCTTCGTTATGTTACCTGCATTGAGGTATCCAACTGTTTCTGTATTTCAACATGTAAATATTATTCGTTGGATAATTTAACGTTACACCAAGTTTCATCCAAATCGTGTTTAAAAGTGGGTAATGTAATCGGTTTGTATCTTAATCTGCTTGGAGGCAGAAAAGCTTCTTTGCACGATATTAAAATAGTAGTAAGCTTCATTTGTGTATAAGTGATTTATAATACCTAAACATTTAAAATCGCATTGATCGACAAATATATATATCTGAGATACTGAGTACCCCCATATTTTGCATTTTTACTTGTAGTTAAATGTCGTCTCGTCTTGTCTAACGTATTTCCAATATAAAGCCGCTTTTTCATCGCAACGACCTTGATCAGTTTAAAGCTATATTAATATTAATAATGGCCCAAAGACTGCGGCGTCTAAAATGACAGTGAAGCGTCTAAAGGCGTAACGAACTCCTAACATCGTCGCCTCAACTTTAAAGTGTGCCAAAGTGTCTTTTTTCAGACTTGTTTTTACTTATTTTTTATTTTTGTTGGAACTGCTTGTCATTCGCAAACGACTGCAGACATTTTGAGCTGTCATTGTCTATTTCGAGTTTCTTCGACTTCGTCTTCTTCTTCTTCTTTAGCTGATACTTTTTGCCACTCTTGACATTTGCAAAGAGGAGAAAACCTAAAAATATAAAAAAACATGTTGTTGACTATCGCTTGTATTTACATATAAAATGAAACACTGAAAAAGTTTTTAACTGCCTGATTTCCGCTTCAGCAATTTGGATACTTTGACTACTTCATGGAGTTTACGTCAATTGAAGAACCAGTTTTCGATTTTCATTCATGTGAAATAAACTGTTTTAACAGAAGTGTTGCAAAATCGTTAATTTGCAATTCAAATATAGAAGATCGACTAATTTGGGATTAGTATTAACATTATTACATATTGGAACACTTTTGACCATCGTTTGATTTCAGAGCCCGTTCTTGTCTCGGATGTTGATGCTGATCAAGAAAATATATTTGGGATCGAAAATGCTTTCTTCTGCCTGTTACGCATACTCCGCTTCTGACAACCCTTAAAGACCTCTGTACTCTTTTTCAGAACGGGGTCTTCAACAGTTTGCTCACACAATTGTTGATGCTGATCAAGAAAATATATTTGGGATCGGAAATGCTTTCTTCTGCCTGTTACGCACACTGGCTTCTGACAACCCTTGAAGACCTCTGTACTCTTTTTCAGAACGGGGTCTTAAACTGTGCTCAATAATGACGGGGTTTTTAACAGTTTGCTCACTCAATAGTAGTCTTCTCATCTGAGAATCTTTTTAAAATTGGTCATTTTGCTCTTTTATCTACTGTCAAATCAATACCTCATATTCTCTTAATATTTACAAATTATTGTATCAATGTCTACTAATGTCTAATTAAATATTTTCAATTTCTTGTCCACAATTTTCGATTGATATTACTGTGCAAACAAATATCTTTAAATATAATGACGCAAAGGTCTCATTCAGCTTATGCAGTGTGAATCAATTAACCCAACAATCTATCAATCAATTATTCGATCAGTCTATAGATTTCTCAATATGTAAATCTATCGGTCTACCAAGTCATCAATCTGTAAGTTAATCTATTCTTCTTTTTAACTATCTATAGTTAATCATAATCAAAAAGCTTTAATGGTTTATACGAAATACTGGTACTTGCCCGATATTCCGAAAGCTTTAGTTAACAAGCAAATGCGCTAGATGGCGCTCAAAAACGTTCGAAGCAAAAGCTTTATTATTTTCAGTTACATTTTGGAATCAATTGATTAATTATAATTTCAAATTAAAGAGTTTTCAAAACATTTAATGCTGGTCCTGTTCGTGTGTTAGGTTCTCCCTGAGGGCCTTTGTGGCGTGGCTAGCAACAATAGACCGCATTCAATTATATCCCAATTATATTTCAATTATAGGCATTTGTGCCAAAAAGACCTGAAAAGTTTTGCCTCCACCTCGTCCTTGGCAAAGTATTAAACTGGAAATACTACGCCTTTGTTATATTTGTATACCGTGTACTATTTATTATGTATGTGTGCATCTGTGTTTATTTAGTGCCAGCTGAGCGGACAAATTGCTTCGGCGACCTTATGAGAATGCATATATTTTTCATACCGCTTTGGCTCTTGCTTGTTGCAGTTTCAAGAGCAAGGCAAGGTCCTTGATGTTGCAGAAAACTATTTGCAAACTGTAAGGACGAAAGCCAGCATGCACTGAAAGCTTTATTGCTTTCCACCTCCTCCTGATGCCCATCTTGGCGACCCGCCCTAGCCAACGGGTCAACAGGTTGAGGTTACAATAATTCTTCTGTTTGCTGCGAGCTTTTTTTCGGTAGCAGAGAAAATTCAATTAGCACAGGCGCTAATTAATGGCTCATCGAAAGCTTTCCACTTGTTGAGAAAGGCAACTACAAATACTTTGTGAGACCTCACGTGCTTCGCTCGCCAAAAAGCTCAAGCTCAACTCAGCACGTGTTGTACGCCGAAAGCACATCGTACACAGGCCAAAGCAAGGGCAGGGATAGAGGCAGAGAGAGCGGTAGAGAAGTGAGCTCCTCGCCAGCCAAAAGCTTCACACGAGTCTTGAACACGCACTTGAATTCTTGACTGGCGACAACAGTTTGTTGCTCAGCCTGAACGCTAACGGACGTATAAAAAACGGATCTCCGGTAGTTAAAGCGTTGGCTCCGTTATTATTTCTCTTTTTTGTCTGTTTGTCGCTCCGTTAGTTCTTTAAGCAACGGTCAGCCACGGAACGAGGCGGAAAGTGAACGGCAGCGGGAAGAGGAAGGACAACGGAACGAAACGAAACTCCAAATTAGGAGAAAAAACCAGCAAATTTGAAGCAACAACAAAGTGGAAGCAAAAAGGAATTGTTCCAAATTTTAGTTGTGTAAACTGGAGTGAAGTGAAGTGAAATTTTGTGCATGTGTGTGTTCGTAGATGTGCGTGCGTGTGCGTGCTCGTGTGCGTGTACATGACTGTGCGTGTGCATATATTAATGGTATTTAATGTCTGGAGCAAAAATTAAACAAAACCCAAGCAAGCAAAAAATAAAGTACACAGAGAGCAAAGCTTCTTGGTTGGATCGGAAGGGTGTCCAAAGGCAGCAGGCAGAAGATAGCAGGCAACATTAGGGCTAGGTCAAAACAGAAACAGAGTTCTAGCCGCAATCAGCTGTTTGTTTGGGCCAACGTTCTCCCAGCGGGAAATGAGCCAAAGTAAACAAGCTCAAAGAGACGTGACTTCAGCCAAAGTACAGCTAGTGTTAAGTGGGAATATTTTGAACAAAGGTGGAGAAAGACAAGCGATTAAGGACTGGGGCAAAACAGTTCCACAACGCACTTGTATCTAATCTCGTGTAGCCAATTCCTTAGTGATTTACGGAAAGAGAAGCCCCAAGTGTAGCCGCCAGCTGACCCCTGTAATCAACGAAACCATCGACCATTGGAAGCAAATTTCGGTAGTATCGGATCAAAAGGACTCCAGAACTGACCTACAACCAAAAATTATATTTTGAAAGATATTACGAATTCGACAAGTTATTATTCTCATAAGATTGTGTACACGATTACACTGTTTAAAATGTTCCCTAACTTAAACTTTGTTTTTAACATATGTAGTTTATGGCCTTTGGAAGCTTTTGGATATGTATGTCCGATCGGGATCATACTAAGTAAGGGTAGTTGTAAAACCAAAAGATATCGGTCAATAATACCAAATTTTTTCACAAAAATTTCCATTTTTGACCGATTTGAGCTATTTGACAAATGGAGTTGTTCGATGGGATTCAAACTATGTTGTGGACACTTAATGTGTATAATTGGTCCCGATAGCTTAAGCGTTTTCCAAGTTATGATATAATGAACCCGCGTGGTCGGTTGAGGTGTGGCGAAAATTTGAAGGACGGACTTTCCTTTTAAATTTGGTAGCTCTATCTCTTGTAGTCTTTGAGATTCAGGTGTTTATAAGGACAGATGGACGATTGAACAGGCGGTTGTTGATGCAAATCGTGTCATTAAAAAAACTTCTACTGTTTGGTCAATTCATTTTTCCGAAAAGACTTCTCCGGCTTTTCTAACTCTTATAGTCCGATTAAAAATAAAAGATACACTTAAATACAAAGTTCTTTCGGAAATTTCCTAAACTTTAGATTAAATTTGGAAAGTTATTTCAATGAATGCTGATGTCAGTTAGGATATTCTACACTTCTCGATTCTTTAATTGCGCATAAAACCAACAAGTTAACATTTGACTGTAATAAAAGTGGAGTCGCTTTGAGGGCTCTGAACCAAGGCTACCTGTGTTTCAAATGGCCAATTCACGCTCAACAATGAACAGAACTTTAAACAAAAACAATAGGGCGTTCCCCAAAAGCTAAAAGCAACAAAAACATTTGCAGGAGCTAAAACACAATTGCCCCACAAGCCAGGGTCAGAGTGCGACTGGGTGGGGCAGTCCATAGTGTGCGTGGGGTGGTGTGAGGGCCAGTTGAAGTCCGTTGAGACATAGTGAACACATGACGTCATAAAGCATAATAAATGAGTTTAAGCTCGCGTTTATACAATGCATATTTTCGGCAAGGTAAAGTACTGCTGCTGCCCCCTCCCTAGTTCCACAACCTACCTCCTCGGTTCCGCCCTCTACTGATTTCACTACTGGCAAATGGCGACACTAAAAAGCCATTAACCAATACCTGAGGAGGTGCTCGAGGGTGGGACGCTGGAGGTGCGATGAAGGTTAGGGAAGGGAGGACTGAGTCAGGTGTATTCGAGTGGGCCAGATCACGAAGGGGTTGCCCCGCACCATATATGAGTATGTTACTGTGTTGAGGCTGATAAGCTGATAATGAAAATGTTGGGAAGTAACAATAAAATGGTCAAACGGGAGTCCTTAATCACTCTTTTTCTCTCCACCTCTCCCCCCCTCGCTCTATCGCTCTCTGTATGTTATGTCACGAAACGAAATTGAAGTATTAAAAATTCATCTAAAGCAAGAAAACTCACATCATCTGTTGCGAAATTTGTTCGTTCCTTACATGGAATGCTCAACAAAAGAGCAATTTACTAGCATCCCAAAAGTGTGCTACAAAATGTGTAAAAAATAAAGCGTAGTAACGGCTAAACAACGAGTAACGAGTAAAAAATAATATTATAATCTGTCAAAACCTACGAAACTGAACAGTGTCTAAGAGTGTAGCCAAAATCGCTCACGTTTTTTGACACTTACCTGTGAATAATGGATCCAGACAAGGGATTACAGCTAATAGGATGTTAAAATGTTAAATGGGTAAGTTATTCGACGACCCTAATACAGACAATGAATGTGGTAGTGAGCAGGAACGGGAATAATAATGAGCTGGAAAACACTAGGACTCTGATATTGATACTGAGAGAATTAGAGTGGACCCAAACACGTGACTCATACTCACATGCACACATCCTCCTAATAAACCAATCAATATTATCGAGTTACCAATTTGTATGTACACATGTGTGTGGGCGTGTGGGGTTGTGGAGGTGGTCATAGGGGGTGTGGCAAGTGAAGTCTGAAAAGCACGTGTAGTTTATAAAATATTCAAGCAATACATATTTAAACAACTACACACACATGCGGGGAAGCAAGAGCAGCGCGTACGCGACTTTACCACCCGACTAACCAACTCATATGCCAGGTGTGAGTGTGGGTAAACGAGTATGGATCAGGTGTAGGAACAGGTAGAATCGGCTTGGGCACAAACGCCGCCGGCCAGCACTTTTATCTTTACAAGAGCTCGTTAGAAAGTGCTGCATACCTTTTAGGCGCATTTTTCATATCCAGTTTCGCTGCTGTGTGTTGTACGTGCATGTGTGTGTTTGATTTAGCAAAAACGATGTGCTGTTAAGGAACGCGAAAGGTTTGCAAGTGTGTGTGTTTGAATGCGAGTGTGAAGGGAATCGTGAATATGGGTTAGACTCTGCCTTTTCTTCTTTGACCCTATTGTGTGTGAGGAGCATTGCACCGACGATTCGGGTTATACCGACGAGAACGGACTCCAAAAGTATTAAGCACTAATTGAAAGAAATGTCAGAAGGCCATAATTGACAGCTAAAAAACCTGAAAATGCTTTTAACTAAGTTCCTCGCGTACATTTCAATTTTAAATTATAAAATTCCAATACTATAATAGCGATTTTGATTGTGCTTTACTTTTTACATCAACAGGTATTACGGGGTGATATTAAATAAATTAACTTATTTTTTATTAAAATTCGACTCGTTTAAATTAAAGTTGCAGCATTGCAAAGTGGCTAAATTAATCATTTTTTCTTAAATTTTTTGACTATCTAACAATATTATCAACCTAAACCTGTAATCGTTGTAGTGCACTTGGTTCAAATACTATGTAGTGTAAAATTCTTTGTAAATAATTGTTGAGATTATTATGAACACAACAGACTACTTGAAATATCTCGCTCTCTCTCCCATCTTAAAACTTCTCTTTACAGCCAACTCGGTTATATCCTTGATTTCCAAGGGCAGTAAGTTTTAAATAAAAATGTGTTCCCCTTAAGGGGGCAGACAAAGTTGAGGAAGAAAAGTGAGCTGAGTTTGTGATTTTTTTTAAAGGTTTAATGCAAATTTTATTAAAAAATCAATACACACTACTTTAGTAACACTCCATAGAAATAATGGCACCCTTCATTCCAAGGTTTGTGGTGATCATTCTGCAAAGCAAATTAACCGAAATCAAAAAAGTGCAAATATTATTCAAGATAAACTTGAATAATGCCGTTTTCCAAAACGATTTTTTTTTTAATTTATTGATTTATTGTCAAATTTATTTTCTTGGTGTTAATTGTTAAAAAAAAAATATTTATAAAAAAATGCAAGCCTTCTGCATAAAAAATGGATTATTCAAGTACACGAGATTGTAAACTCGAATATTACAAATATACATTTTTAAAATCGGTTGACAAGTTTGTGAGTTTTGTGAGCACCGCAACAGTAGTTTAAAAAAAAAAAACCATTCCGAGATAATCGAGTTCAAAATTTGAGTCAACGTGGTCTGTGGATAGAACCTGATAATGGCTGTAATTTGAAAACCAGAAACCCCTCAAATCTCAGATCTGGTTGGGATATTCCCTTTTAAAAATATTGGATCAATTTCTATACTTTTTTAATGTCAGATTAAGTGGATACTTTTATACTTTCAGTTAATATAGTATATTTAAAAAATTTAATTTTTATGAAATCATTATGTCTACATATAATTTAATTAATTGGTTAAACACTAGTAACTGCTTTTAGTTTACGTACAAAAATAAATAAATAATGTAAATTTATAAATATTTATCTGTTCTAAGTTTGGTTTCATTCGACTGTATAACAACTATGCAATACTCCAATTATAAGTGTTTAAATAAAGCAATTGTCATTTTACTACTTAATTCCCTGAACAATTTAATAATATGGAAATGGAGCATTCAAAAGAAGCATCAACATTATTTAACTACACTTAGTGCAATCCCCTTTTAAGGTTTATGCAGGCTAACAATTCCCACAAAATGAAAACAAACCGCAAAAGAAACAAAAATAACAACCGAAAAATGGTTTTATTACTGCTGTTTTTTTGTGTCGTTTTTTGTGTTATTTGTGTGCTTGGTGTGTGTGTGTGTGCGTGTGTGTTTGTTCTTTGTTGTTTTCGCTCTAGCCTTCGAGGCACACGGCTCCGGCTGTGAGTCGGTAATTAAAAGCAAATCCATATTCATTTCGTGCCCTGGGCTTTCACGAACGCCCGTAAGTATGCTACGAAAAAGAGAGCACATGGAACTTGGTTGGCGGTGGGTGAGAGGGGGGTAGGAATATGGTGGTTAGTGTGTCTCTCTGTGTGCGTGAGTGAATAACACTGCCGCCTAAAAATGTACATATTTGCTCTACCTGGCTGTGTCTGGCTTAATTTCTAGCTGTGTGCATAGCGGCGAGCCAAAACTAAATGTGAAATTGGAACTCGGTCTCTGTTGGTATCGTTGTCTGAGGTCCTGCTTCTTTGGTCTTGGCTTCTGATTTCCAATTTTCGAGCCATCACTTTGCATGTTGCAAACAATTTGCCGCCATCGCAAAAAATGTGGGAAAATGGGACGGGACAGGAAGCGCAAGAGGGAAAGGGGACTATGTGGCGCTCGCCCTTTTCCTGCCATTTAGTGCCACAACAGCAAAATGTTCGTGCGACTAATTTGTGAAAAAAATCAACAGTAACAATAACAGCTACAACAACAGTATGAAACACTACAACAAATGCAACTGTCACGAGACGTTAAAATCAACGAACCGTGAGCCATTAAAACGGGGCCAGCAAAAGCGCAGCTCGCTCATTGTTAATGAGTATTAAACATAAAACAACAGAAAGAATTTCAGCTGAATTTCAGTGACGCATTTAAGTCTAAAGGAAAAAGGAAGGAGGAAAAAAACCAGCGGTAATCGCAAGCACAAAGTTAATAAAATACTGTAAAATATTCAACAATTGGCAGTGCTTTTAGCCCCTTCCCCTTAGTTCTCCCCATCGAGCATCTGCTCATTCGCTATCTTCTTTCTGCGAAATGTAAGGCACAGTAACAATTGGCGCCAGACGAACAGTCCATACATAAACTAATCGCACTTTACGCGTATTTTTTGTATTTTACGGCAAGCAAGGAAAAACACCGAAAAGCGTGCAACAAATGAAATAATATTTACATATATATGTAGGCAAATACAGTATCAGCTTATCTGTGGTATGCAACTCTGGAAAGGACAGATTCATATCAAACAAAAAGAAGAACTAAAAGTCTAACAAAAAAAGTTCTGTAATACTTCCCGAAAATCAATAAACATTAAAGGCATCGGTTTGCATTAAGAAATGTTCTGCTGAGAAAGGATTTTAACCTGTAGCACTTCACTTTGCGTAAATCCTTACTTAACGAGTCCATCAATACACCCAATATTGATTAATGATAATTTCCTTTTTAAATCAAAAGTAAACCCAAAATTAGTTAGTTGATAGTTAGAAGTAAGGGCTATTTTTTAAAAACCAAACTTTTAATAACCTCTTGACCATTTTGCTTTGATTATTCCTCTTGCAGACAGATTTTGATTTCGAATTGAGTGAAGCCTTAAAGATATACACAGTTTAAAAGATTAGTTAAATTTAGTTCAAAACTAGTCTTAAATTCTTCTGCAAAACTTTTTTTGGCTTAAATAAAGTTTGTTGAAAGAAATTTTGTTTCCATTGCTGCAAAGGCAAGTAATTTTCCTATTCAATATAGAATGAATGTGCTGAAAGCACAGATTGTGGGAAATGAAAACAAACCCAAGCAAACTAAGCAGCCATAAACTGATTTCGCTGACTTGGCTAACAGCCTTTGGGCCGTGAATGTCACACACGCGCCTCTTTCAAAAGCATCATCCAGTTACCACATCCCCGTTTACTCACATTCAGCCACCCGTAGCCCAAGTCCCAGATTTCCCAGAGCCCCAAATCCCCAACTGTTCTGGCCAAGTTAAATCGCTGCCACGCATGTACATTGTACAATATAAATAGACCAACACTTGAAGCGTCGCTCAATAGATAACCAAGGCTATAAATTACGAACCAAGAGCAGAATATAAAGAGTAAAGCGGATGGCGAAGAACGGTAATTACGTGGACTTATAATTAGCATTCACATTACAACAAAGCGGACGAAGTGGAGGAAGTGAAAGAAGTGAAAGAGAGATCCGATGCTTCTCGTGTTGTTTGTTTCTACTCTTCGTTCTCTTTGCAAAAAAAATATGCACGCAATTACGAAAAAATATTGTAAATTAATTGAAATGAATGAGCAACTTTGTTTCAGCTGCACACACAAATTTGTAGTTCACAACAAACAACAACAAAAACAAACAAACATTTCAATTATGGCGCTGTGCGAAAACTTTTTGCGGCAAGCGTTTCAAAAACTTTGATAATTAAACTGAATGGGCACTTTGAGCCTGCTTTCTGTCTCTCTCACTTTTCTCTCTCTCATTCTTCGCTCTCCGTATGCTGAAAGAGCATGGTGCGATGAGAGCTTTGGTAATTAGCCGACGGCAGTCAAAGTAAAGACAGCGAACCCACAACATATGTACGGAACAAAGCAGGCAATGTGTGTAGGAGTGAAGAGAGGAGTAATGTGGATAAAGTGGAGGGGAGCTAAGGCGGTTATTCGAAACAAAGTAACGGGAAAAGAGACAACAGACGCTCTCCGTTACACACGTCCTGGAATCGTGTGTGTGTTTGTGTGTGCTTGTATGTGTGGGCGCAGCAACAGTTTGCTGCTTTGTTTGTTTGTTTGGAAAGTCAACGACGGTGACAGCGAAAAGGAAACAACGATGCGCTCATAAATTTTTGATTAAATTGTTTTTTAGCTTGTGAATACATAGGAAACGCACTGATTGCCTCTGTATGTGTCACATGGTATCTGTGTGGATGTGTTAGTAGCTTGGCTTTGTACGATATGACAAATCCTTCTCCATACATAAACACAAACTTACATGTATCTAGGTACAATCGTAATTAACTTTCTGAGCAATTGTGTTGTCATTTTTCCCTTTTGGGTTGGATTTGAGTTGTTTAACTTGTAATTGAACGTCCGTTAGGGGCTGCAGAGAGAAGACTTGAGTTCAAATTAAACATTTAGTATTGACTTCACCGGTAACTGGCAAATTAGGAATTTCTCGTTTGATCTACTGAAACATTAGACAATTTAATTATTTATTAATGATATGCCATGTGCAATCTGTCTGTCTCATGTGCTCATTTATGCCGATGACGTTAAAGTCTGTGTTTCAGCTACAGAGTTACTTCTATGACGCAAATTAGAAGCTAAATTGGCAGATTTCAAACCTGGTCTAAAGCTAATATGTAAGCACGTACTATCCGTAATCCTTTTGAAGCTCTGTATATTACTTATGGTAAACTCTCTCAATTCTGTGTAGATTATAATTAATGTGTTATTCGTGTTATTATTGTCTTTTTATGTTACGTTGCTTAGACCACTTGAATGAACCTTTTCCTTAATACATCAACTTTCATAATAATATGATATAAAAGTGGGCGAGTATTTATAACACCTCTACATAACAAAATAATACATATGTATGTATGTACGTACATATATAGAATAAATAATTGATGACTATGCCTGAATGGCTTCATGCGTCCATGTCTTATCGCCCACACTGTAAGCCAAGTTAGTCGGTTTTATAAGGCCCACAGAACAAAAACACACAGTGAGTTGCTAAAAGCAATTGACGGGATTTGGATAGTGCCATTAACCTGGAGTGGTAGTATGTGTCGCTCTAAGTGGGAAAGGCAAGTGGAAACGGTTAAGGGGATGCAGCTGTGTCCAGTTATCGGGGTCATATGATGAATGACATCGTCGCCAGTTGCGGTCAAGTAGCGAGGCTTCTCGCAAAACTAAAATTAACATAATTTACCTTTTCAGTTGCCTTGCAAAGAAACTGTCGTCGTTTACTGTGTGTGAATGTGTGAGAGTGAGTGTGTGTCTCTGTATGTGTGTGTGTGTTAGTGTTTGTTTTCGTGGGTTGATGTTCGGTTTGCTGCTGGGTAATTTTGCATGCAAATAACTGGAAATTAGTGTAAGTGCTCACTGACATGCCACACCGTAGGCGTCCAGCCAAATAATCACTCTACTGCGGTCCGCCCGCTCCAACGCTCATTCCCGCCGTATCTCCCGATTCAAGGTAAGCGGAAACGACGGCGACAAAGATAAACAGACGATTGCTGAATAAAGTGGCAATCGCTTAGATTAAAGCTACTTCCACACACTACTGTGTGATTGTGTTCTAGCTGTAAAGATAGTAATTTCAGCAGAATACTTTCTATTGTTGTTGCTATCTCTAAAGCCTAATTAAAACCAATAAGCACAGGAAACCATATTGTAGCAGGCATACCAATACTATGTTAACCACTAACAGTGTCATCACTAAGCCTAACAGTGCTATAATGAGTTAACATAAACAAGATAATTATCTTACTCTAACTAATAGGAGAAAGAGGGATATATCTAGCTTTAACAAAGAAGACAAGAAAAGATCAATTAAAGAAGAGTCGATGCAAAAAGCCCGAGTTGTACTGAATAAAGTTGAAAATAAAGAAATAATTGCATACTTACTTACATAGAAACAATTAATTTACTTATTAGCAATATAGGCATCTACAGAAAGTTTTAAGTGATTTTAAATAACAAGTAAGAAAGTCGAGAGAGCCGGCTGTAAAAGACACCGAGTTCCATATAGTGCGAAATTTTCCATACATATGAGCAATTTTAAGCCAACTTGTCCTATCAGAGCTATAGGTTATAGTCGTCCGATCCGAATCAAATTTGGTGAGGATAGGTTTAATACATAGTATCATAAACGTACAGTGTGAGTGTGATCACGATAGCTTAAAACGTGTGGAAGTGTTAGTGGTACAAAATTTTTTTTTTCAATTTTCGGGGGCTGTTGGGATTAGTAGTAGTTTAGAAAAAATGGGCACTAGAATGAGTATGAGGTCTTTTACTTGTTTTACTTATGAAAAAATAGATTGAGATAAATTTAAATTTACTAGTGAACATTTTGCTAGAAAAGAAATTAAGGGAGGTTTCTGCTTTGTTGTGTCAAAAAGTTCGAATTTTTTTACATTTTCGGATAGATATGTGTTTTGAGAATACGTGTACAAAATTTTATGAACATATCTTTTGAATTGCGCAAGATATCCCCCATAAGAAACCGTGCGCTCGAACGATTTTATACTCAATTTAAGCTTTGAACGCGTTTTTCTCGAAACAGTGTTTTTCGACCTTATGGAAGTGATAACTGGCGCATAAATCAAGCAATCGTAATGAAACTTTTTACACATGTTCACAGATAGTGTGTGCATAATTTAGACCTTGATCATGAAAAATATTAACAAATGTAGTCTTCAAAAAATAATTACTAAGTCGAAAAATGTCAAAAAAAAATTCTGAAAGAAATGAGTCGTTTTTAAGGTCTACAAAGCGGAAACCCCCTTAACTAAAAAAGTAGTTAAATTTCAATACATTTTTCATGAAACGATGAATCTCCTATTAATATTACCAAGTTACCAGTTTAACCTATTGGGCTACAAAGTATAATCCAATCAGGCTAATTTTGGTATGAATATATAAATTCATGATAGACATATTGTTACTTTGATTGTAATAGCTCAATTTACACAATTTAAACAATTCTTTAAGCAAATAATCAATTTCCGACTTATCAAAACCAAATTAGATGAGAATACTTCTAAGATACACTTACGATGACTCTAGTAGTTATCAAGTTAATATGTTTTGAAAACTGTTTTATTCTGTGGTTTAAAAAAAAACAGTTCTATATACTGGTTTTTTTAAACTTGATTTGCATGATGCGTTCTAAATTTGGTGGCTCCAGCATTATTCATTGCTCAGTGAAAATGTGTTTCATATTATTGCAAACAATTTTAACATTGAGCATTGTCTAAGTGGAATCTACTTTTAGTTTATTTGTGCATCAAATTTTAGCAAATAATATCAGGAATCCAAATTAATTTTGTGGATAGCCAAAAAACAAAAACAATTAGTACAAATGTGGCTGCAAAAGAGCACATTTTAGGCTGCACGGAATAAACGCAATGCCTCTGCGAATGGTAATTAAATTAATTAAAAATTCTCCAGCGAAAACGAAGAGGAAGAGCAAAAAACGTTGGGTTATGCGGCGTGTGCGAACGTCACGACTGTGACGATTAGCAAAACGAATGAGTAAATGCATGGAATGGCCGGGAGAAACAAGCAGAATAGAGAAAGAGAGGGAGAGAAGGATAGCGAGAGCGACAGTGAGACAGAAAGAAGCAGCAACTGGGTGATTCCCTAGCGACCATGTTTACAGCGTTGCCGCCACGCATATTAATTGCCTGCTTAACCAAATTAAGGCCACAAAACAGCAGCACATTTTCATTTTAATTTTCCTTTCTCTTTTTTTTTTGACATTGCGATTTCCCTTTGGCCAAGTTTTACACAATTAATGTGTGGCGAGAAGTGCAATTGCATGAAATGCACTGATAATATACTATCTCTTTGAATCTTTAATATCAATATAAATCATTCTCCAATTTTTGCAATACATATTAGTTTCAAAAGTAAAATTCAATCCACATTTACGACGCAGTAAAAAGTACACGGACTATAGTGATCGATTGGGTGTATCAGAAAAATAGACGTAGCATGCAGAAGGAGCTATGTATGTTTCACTCCGATACACAAAAATAAAACTTCTCGATTATCAAAAAATCTAAAAGATAACAAAAAAGAATGCTATAGTCACCTCCCGACTTTAGGATACCCGTTACTCAGTTTCAATATGTTATTAAAAATGAGGAGCTCCTTGGTATATGCGAACTAGGGACATCGAGCGAGATCTCAAAGTACCAAAAATTGGAGATCGAATACAAGAGTTATCAAAAAAGTACCACGAGAGGTTAGATTTCCATTCAAACAGCCTAGCTAGACGTCTAAGTGCATCAGCTAACAGAGCCGCTAGTCACCGCACGAGGACAAGAAGAAGACTCGAGCGTCACCATCCTCAAGATCTTCTGAGCCGAATCTTGACATAAAACGTATCATATCTCCTCATACATCTGTGATAGTCACTCCACTTTAGTCTTGCTTACCCCAACTTATATGTTCCTATGTTTCTAACCATCCATTTTTATAAAATAATTGTAAATATCTGTCGAGACTAAGTTGTCTGAAAGGTAGCAGCACGCTAATCTCCCATATTTCGTCAAATAAGGAAAAGAAAAAAAATATTAAAATGGTGTATAATAATAATATTAGAGCAATCGTTTATTTATAAATAAGATAACTTGGCAAACACAGAATACTTTCATATTTAAACATATATTCATGTTTAGAGCACATTTTCGACCATTTGATCCAATGGCAGCCATATGATATTATATTCCGATTTGGATCAAACTATTATATTTATTATCATATTTATCAAGTCTGAGTTTAAGTAAGATAACTTGATAAGCACAAAAGTGTTTTATACTAACTCATATTTGGAGTGCACTTTGACTGATCTTCCCTTTGGGAGCTGCATGATATAGTGTTCCGATTTGGATCAAATTTCAGTCAATATATGTATGTATGTACTACCCGTGTAAGTACAATAGATAACAAAAGCGTTTTCTATACTCACACATGCTAGTTTTACCTGTATATTTGCGTTTACACGAGGATAGAACACCCTAAAGAGGCCGTGTCAAAAAACAAAAACAAACTTGTACTGCTTGTGTATTTTATCTTTCATGTGCTATCTCTCGGGTCTTTATAGCTCTTATAATCTCTGAGATCCTTTTATTTCGACTCGGCTATTAATGCTGATCAAGAATATATATAACTATAATATATCGGTTCTGCCTTGCCTCCTTCCCTCTGTTACATAAATTCCAACGATTACAGTATACCCTTACCGTATACCCGTACCAATACTCGTAGAGTAAAATGGTGTAATAAAACAATTAGAGCACTGGAAAGATACTGATTTTTTGAACGATTGTTGCAAACTTTGTGAGCAAAAGTGAAACTTACTAATTGAATTGAATGCCAAACGATGGGGAACCGATGTATCTCATGACGACAGAGTGCACTCGAGTGCAAGAGCAGTTTTTGCACTAGGTTTATTCATCAATTTGGAAAATGATGTGTTTAGGAGTGTGTGAGTTGTGGGTAATAATGGCTTAGATTATGACCTAGTTACCACGCCATATTAGCGTGTCAATCTGACATCAACTTAAATCACATTTTAGCCATGGCTTGTGCTCTTGTACCACAGACATGGAATAAAACTATAACGACAACGACAATGGCGTCGAAGTCGACGGCGACGTAAACGCGTTACTAAAGTCAAAGTCCAAAGGTCCTCTGTCCCGGGGCTAAATCCATTGACTTTAATAATCGCCCTTAACTTTTTGATTACACCCGAAACCCGCGATGAGCTGACAAAGTAAAGCAAACAAGATTGCCATGAACAAAGTTTTGCCCAACTTTTTTAACTTGACATTAAAGTGAAGACAAAGGCGACTTAGCTTCTAGATGTTTAAAAGAATCGTTTATAGAAACAGGACAAATTACATTGTGTACATAATCGGTGTATGTAAAACGATTAATATTAAACGAAAGGAAATCACTTGTTTACCTAATGATTTGGCTTGTTTTGAAAAGTGTGATGTTTCTGTATCTTTAATAATCCTTTGACTTATTTAACTTAAACATATTTAATTTAAGAAACGGCTAAACGTTGGGATGAATTGATCATGTTTATAAATGATCATCTTATAAATTGTCACAATTTGAATAAAAAGAAGAAGGTTAAAATTATTACCCAGTTAAGTTGATTTCAATTAATACTAATCGATGGTATAAACAGTTTGTCTTAGAATTTATCTACATGTCAGCTCCATTATAAACGTTCCATCGCCAGATGTTGTAGACCTGTTCAGACTTGGCATTTGTATTTATTGAATCTTCACACGAGACTGCAAAATGACATCTAGTCTACCATAAGTCTATATATTATCATTGCTAATGCTATTGGCAATACTTAAGTCAATTGGAATACCTAAATGGGCCAATAAACTGACCTGCACAATAAAAATGTTCCTTTAAAGTCACGTTTACATTGAGTTTAAGTAAGACGGAAAAGCTAAAGTCGCGAGAGCAGATGAAATGTCCTCGTGCCTATTTTCAAAGTGTTATCTCATAACTATAACAAAAGCTACTCATACTATTCACTGATCACGGTTGGGGCACGGTGAGATAGGAGGACACTAGAGAGGAGGTGTGGCACGCGTTGAAATTGAGTTGGTCTATTAAAAGCTGTGTTGTGGCCACAAAATGATTGGCTCACAGCAACACTTAAGCTCAAGTGACTACTCGAGACTATGTTGAAAGCCAGCAGCTGAAACAGTGCCACTTTCAGGGGGAGGGACGTGGGAAGTGGGAAGAGGCTGAGGCTGAGGCAGGCGTTGAGGCTGAATCGGCAAACTGCGTGACCGGAAAGTTTTTGGCATTTCCGGTCGACGCAGCCACCACCGCGAGACGTGAGTCGCGACGACTGGCAAACCATAGTGGCAACATCAACATCAGCCGGAAGTGTGTCGCGTGGACAACAACAAATTTATAACACTGCCACAATTCATGGACGTGCAGGTGCCACAGGAAACTTCATGCAACAATAGTCGAATCGCTTGCGATAGTTTGGCCTCTTTTGTGTCCAGTTCGAAGTTCGAACGACCCTCTTGAAAACCATTTTAATGACGCTTAGTTCTGACTTACAATTTGCAATCACTCGTTAAAGAACTGAGACAAATTCAATACATTGTTTAATGCTTAATTCAAATTAGTAAAATTAATTCAAATATTGCATAACTTTTATACGAAAACAGTGAATCGAATGAGTTACATAGTAGACAACTGCATGAATGTATTCATTTCAAACATCATAGTACTGAACAGTAGTTAATATAGTGTTCTTAAAAGCACAGTACACACATTTTGTTGTACTGTGTCAATGTTATATGAAAATAGTGAGTACAACAAGTAGATGTCTATAAAACAGCTTTATTTTATCCTTATTGAATTTGTATAAACCTTAAGTTATTTATTATAATTTAATGTTACTGCGACTTAAAGATGTTTGATCGATGACAACCTCCTTAAGAAATGAACTAAAATTCGAAAATCACCCAATCCAACAAACTAAATATTAAAGTTGCTCCTTTCTGGGCGCTTCGTTTAAATGTGACCTGGACAAACACCGTCCAAAGCTGAAACCAATGGCAACAAATGTCACGTTTTCACGTTTCACCCATAAAATGTGCTAAAATGTTAATACGGGCTGGGCACAGAGCTTCCACAACAACAATGGCCAGAACCACAGGTCGGTCACTAAGTGGGAAAACCAGGGAAAACTTCAAACTGATCAAGTGCTGGAAGTGTGTGCTGGAGGAGGCCTTCATGCATGCAAATTTCAAGCAAGAGAAAGCCCCTTTATATATTGAGCTTGTGGTACACTTATAAAAGGAAGCTCTTGATACGGTGAAAGCGAAAAGGTAGCCACTGTGAGCACAATACACAAACAAAAAAAAAGAATAAAGGAGAATAACAGAAAAAAGTTAAGTTAATTGCTTTTGCATAAAAGGAGCGGCGAGAAACAGCTGCGCCTTTTGCCATTTTCCAGCCAAACAGGTGGGAAGTGGAGCACTAAAGAGTGCCAAAGGAGAAGAAACGAAAATGAAGAAAAGAAAATAAAAGTAAAGGAAACTCAGCATCTAAAGCCACCAACAGAAGTCTGCCAGTTGAATGAGCACTCAATTGTGCGGAAAAATATTTCCATTGGCTGACTTACGCGAATTTCTCTGTCCATCTCTTCCTCTCTCTCTCACTCTCTCTCTCTAAAATGGAAAAAAGAAGATAAAGTCTTGTCCTGCGTGCACTGATAAAAAAAAGATGGCATTTGAATTAAAATGTTATATCACAACTGAGCTTTTCTGTTCAAACAATTTGTCAAGAATATTAAGTTTAAAAAACAATCCATTGAGTAATTATAGTTATTAAATCACAAATAAATAAAAAATTTAAGTTAAATATACATCTGGTTTTTACCAACAATAACGATTGTTTTATATATTCCAAATAATCAAAAAAAAAATTGTTTAAAAACAATTTCGATTTAAACTGTTCCAACAACAAAGTTAGTTTCTATTGTAAGGACTGACTGACTTATCCATTATTTAATTAGAAATCACATTTTTTCAAGTGTACGCGCTTCTTTCTTTAATAAATGCCTACAATTTGAAAGATGGCAGTCTTTGATTTAAGAACAAGTATTTTTCAGTGTAGGCTTGAAAAGGAACCAAACCAAACCGTTAAATTGTTATAAGTGAACTAAATTGTGTAAGGCTAATTTAGTTTGATAAAAATGCCGCATTAACTCTCAATAAGCTGATTAAATCTTTCAAACTAAAATTCAGGTAAATGGAGAAGTTAAAGTTATTGACAATTAAACTGAGTCAACGTGCTGACATTGTTAAGCCAGATGTAATCCTAGTTGATTATGTTTGAAGTGAGGTCTTAAATCAAAAGGTTTAAGCCAAACAGCAAAATCCTGCATAAGTGATTTTAAATGGCATCATCATCATTGACATTATACACCTACAGCGCTTCAGGTATACATCAAGGGTTTTAGCGGACCTCTTCGTAAGTTGAATAGATTGCACTGTTTTGGACAAAGACTGGATGTAATGCTTAAACATCAAAAGATAATCTATAAACAAATGAGGGTAAGGGCGACATTTTATGCACCACAGCAACTTGTCAAATGGAAGTCCCCTTAATATATTTACTCTAATATTCTCTTGGGTCAACGCCCGAATTAATAAGGTTAACCCAACTTAATATGACAAATAAGGGTAAGAGCGACTCGGCCAAAAGGCAAACAAGCTCCCATAGGAGTACTTTAGGGTCATTTAATTACATTCTACTCTGTATACAATGCTCGCCTTCTCAGCAAAGGCGGTCGCCTTTCGGGCCCGCCAAAGTATGCAACAGTAATTTTCACATGAAAGGGCAATAGGTGCATAGTATGCACTGCATACATTCACTTTCCAGATATGGTTAACTTCAATATACCCTGTAAATTGGTTTTGAATAACTATGTGTGCATTGTTATCAGGGCAACGGAAATTATTAGAATTAAATTATTAGACTTTAAGAAACGTGTAGTCAAATAATAACAAAGAAGTTTTTCCTTAAAAAACAAGTAAGAACACCTAAGAGACCCAGTACTTCTTCCAGTTAGAACTTTTTCATACAAAATGCATTTTTCGATCGATTTGTGCTATGGGAGCTACACGCTAAAGTTGTCTGATCCGGATCAATTTTGGCTAGGATAGGTATAAAGGAACAATACACCTACTGTGGAAATTTGGTCACGATAGGGAGTGGCATCAATTTGAAATAAACTTGATCTGCTCAAGTAGTAGACAGACTTTCATTCCAAATTTGGTGTATCTATCTCTTGCAGTTTAAAAGATCTATTGTTTATACGGGCAGACAGGCAGACGGACATTACTATATCGACTCGGCTGTTGATTCTGAACAAGAATATATATACTTTATGGGGTCGGAAAATCCTGCTACTTATTACGCACTTTTGGCTTCTGACAAGCCTAATAGACCCCTCTACTCTGTTTCAGAGTACGGGGTCTGAAAATACGTTCTTGGTGACACGTGGAAAATAAATAATTTACTGAACATGCGTGTGTTTGTATGCGTGTGCGTGTGCGTGTTTGGGAGTTTCCTAGGCGAGTAAAAACCCAAAATTCTTCTACGTGTGTGATTCAATTAGGATGACTAGACTTATCAAACGAGTAAGGACTGTTAAACGGCGATCAAAAAGCCAGACGGGTTACTAAACTAAATGCAAACAATTATTAATAATTGGAACAATTAAATACAATTTGGGGAAGCCGAGAGGCGATGATGTGGAGTTTGCGAAGCTAATCGCATGTGTTGTCAGGGGAAGAAGGACACCACAAGGACACACACACACCCACCACACGTGCTGTTCGTTGTCTTTAGCCCCGACCTTTGACATTAGCCATCGGGAACGGGAACTGGAACTGGAACCGAAGCAAAATTGGCCTCGGGCAACAAATTTGCTATAATTCAAATACATACCAAAAAAAAAAGACAAAAACAACACAAAACTGCATCAAGCAAAAAAAAATAAAAAACAAGAGGAAAAACGAGAGACAAAAAACACGTTAAGCAAACACGATAACGATACTATATAGTTGATATGCAGATAGGATGGGTGTGTGTATATGTGTGTATGTGGGGAACAAGGACAGCAAGGACATCGAGGACAGCAAGGACATTGGACGACAACTGGCGACAAGGCGTGCACACAACGAACACAAGAAATTTATTTCAATTTAAAAATTTTCGTCACGCGCAACACAAAAAGTGAGTTAACAGCCCGCAAACAGAGGCGGATGGGGGGCGTGGTCATTTGTATAATTGCTGGCCGTAGGAAGGGGTCATAGAGGGACAATAGAGATGGGACTCCAAGAGGTTGGAGATGAGCACAGTCGTTTAATTTCATTCACTGTTCCATTCCACTGTTCTCTTTACTGCCATAATAGTCATTGAAATGATACCAACAATTTATGGACAAACACCAGTAATATGGCCAGGCTACCAATGCCAGCCAAATCCTTGACCATGGCACTGCACGAGTTCTGCTTGTTGACACCAATTGACAAGCCACACAACAATAGTAGTACACCATCACCAACACCAGTAGTAAAATCAATTTCAATCGTAATAACAATAGTAGGGCACCGCAATCAAGGACACCTCAAGTCCTTCTAAGCGAGGCACAGAAACGTGCATGTCTCAGGTACAGTTTGAATTCGGGTTGGTGCGAGGCTCTAGAGGGAGGAGTGTGGAGGAAACCACGTGTTGTCCTTCACTCGACATGGAATGCAACAAGCAGACGATGGCATAAACGCTTTTACCTTTGGCCAACTGCCAGCAACCATTTACCAGCTGTGAGTTGGCAGTGACCAGCGACCAGGGACAAAGAACCAGTGACCAAGGGGGGTCCGGTCAAGTGCAAGTACTTACTTGTTGGGAGCCGTCGACTTGAGTTGTTAAGGTTTTTTACCTTCTCCTTCGCCATTCGTGATACCAGTTTTTAGACCAAGTACTCAAAAAGCGTTCAGGGGTATATTAGGTTTCCGGCCCCAAAAAGTATATATATTCCTAATCAACATACACAGCAGAGAAGATATAGAAATGCCCGTCTCAGAGACTTTTAGCGCTACAAAAGCACTGGATGTCAATGAAAATTAAATGTCTAAGCAGTAAATGCACACTAGAAGAAGTAAGGGGTCTTTTTCTGTCGGTTCGCTCGACTATAGCCTTTCCTACTATTATTTTTTTGTGTGCTAGGACATATGGTGGCTAGACAAGCAACCACAGCTGGACAGGAATACAGCTACAAATGGCTTATTCTTAAAGCTTCACTCCCTTGGGTAAACTAGTCAGCTGACATTTGAATCAACACTTAAAGACTCTGAAATTTGTTTTATTCGATGTCTTGAAAAAAATGTTTTTAAAGAAACAATTCAACGTTGAAACGGAATGATAACTGTACTAATCTATAGTCGAGAGCCGCAACAAGAAAGAATGCTAAGGTCGCCTCGCGACTTTAGGATACCCGTTACTCAGTTTCAATATGTTATTAACAATGGTGATAGATAAACATAGATAGATAGCAAATTGAACATTTTCATACAAATTCATGTTTGGAGCAAATTTTCGACCGATTGTTCCTATTGTGGCTATACGATATAGTTGTCCGATTTGTATCAAACTTGGTCAGTATATCTACTTCCTAGACGTGTACTACCCGAGTAAATTTGGTTCAGATAACAAAAAAGTTTTCTGAAATACATTCGTCCATAATATAAACGTTTCATCCAAATCGGACTACAATATAGCAAAGCTACCAAAGGAGTGATTGATAAAAAATACGCTATTCTAATTCTTAAGTATACTCACTTGTGTCCATCACCATAACGATTGTCCTTTCTTGTTCAGCTCTGTAAATAGCGATTCCCTTACCCATTAAAAAGTTCTTTCTTCCAACCCGTTCAGACTGTTTGCCCAAGTGGTCTCTGTAAAGAGCATCCTTGGTTTGCACTGGATGTTTCTTTGGTCCATCTTTGGCATTGGAGCTGGTCGAGTGCAATTGATTTGAAGGCAACTGTCGGCGTCAAACTAATTATAAGCTTCAAGTACAAAGACTAAGCTCTAATCAAGTCAATCGAGGGAAAAACTAAGCCACGAGATGGCAGGGGGCGTGGCAGTGTTTGAAGAAGAAGCAGATGTTGCTAATTTATGCGATCAGGCGTTCCATCATCAGGACTCATCGCAGCTCACGTGCCCGAATCGAACATTCTGTCCTTCAACTTGACCAACGGGTTGGAGTGGAGGATAGAGGAGTATAGAGCTGTCTGTGATGTAGGGGCTCCATGTTGGTTTTTGGTCGTGTGTATGCATGTTCTATAAGTCAAATATCCTTGTCAAATACTAATGGCGTCTCTGCCATTCTCCAGTCTCGACTGTCCTTGTCGCGCGTTAATGTGTGGCATTCATGGCGCGTTTCCTGCTCCGAGTCTTCCCTTCCCATTCCCCTCCTCCTTCCCCTTCGTCCCCATTGTCCTTAAAGAGTTTCTTTCCACTTATGCGTTTTGGTAACTGCTAAAATCGAATAAATGTGAAATGTGTTAGTAATTGAAATGTTTCTTATTTGTCCTTTTTGAAGGTTTACTGCACATGGCACAATGCCTTCCAACAGTAACTGATGATTGACAATGAAAGCATTGCACACTTTATCTCTGTATTCTTTTATGCCTCACGTTCATCGCATTTTCCTCTTTTCATTTCAGAATTTATGCCTCGGCAGTTTTCCATCGATTTTTGTCTTGTGCTCACAACAGACTGGGGATGAAAAACCGAACTCATAAACTGGATTTGATATTACAAAAATATGCAGGTAAATACAAATTGTTGAGAGTATTTGGACCCTGTAGTGATGCAAAATATACAGGGTTTACTGAGTTATTATTCGATGTTTGTGAAGCAACAAGAGCCAAAAACATACGTAAAAGCACCTAAGGAAATACTTGATCGAATTGATTAATACTCCGAAAGTATCTACATAAATAATCATATAACTTATAAAATTTAAACCAAATTACACATACGCATAGTGTTTTTCCATTGTAACTATCCTTAAGGTTCCATAGTCCAAAGTTTAAAGTTTAAAGTTGTATAGTTGAACACAGTGATTATCTTTTTAAATTAAAAAAAAATACTTTTTTGTTTGACATTCCCCACAGAAACAAGAAAAAAGGCGCGAGCTGCGCCTGAAGCGATTTTGGCGCTCGCCAAAGACCACATCCTCGGATGATTCCACTGGGTATGAGAGCCCGACACGGACAAAGGTGGCCAGTAGCGATGGCCAGCGATTCAATCACCTGCACTACACAAGCCTCTCGCAGGGCTCTGGCACAACATCCTCCTCGACAGCAGCGGCTGCGGCTGGGTCAGGTGGTCCTGGAGGAGGAGGAGTGGCGTCAACCAGTAAACCATCATGCTCGCTGCCACTGCTGCAGGTGTGGCCCAGCCAGGTAGGCACAGCCAGAAAACAGTGCAAAAAAAGAAGAGTTTACACTTATCTCTACTCTCTCAGTCTATCACTGTGAGTGCGAGTGTGTGCGAGTGTGTGAGTGTGTGTGAGTGTGAGTGTACACGTGTATGTGTAGCAACAGTTTTTCTGTTGTAGAAATATGATTTCTCTCGTTTCAGTTTCTGTTTTGGTTTCTGTTTCTGTTTCCTTTTCAGCTTCCATTTCCGTTTCCGCTTCCGTTGCATTTCAGCTTATGTGTGAGGTTATGTTGTGCGTTTTGTGTTAATTTGTTTTCAAACTTTTCTCTTTCACCCCTCCCTGCCCTAAACCGTCCACCTTTTGTGTGCTACCAATACACACACACAATGTTTCTATGTGTGTGCGGTGCGGTGCGTGTTTGGTTTGGTTTTGATTGCTGGTTACCTGGTTACCTGATTACCCGGTTTCCCGGTTTCCCGGCTTACTGGTTTCTTTCTGGTTTTGATAGCCCCTCTTGCGCCAGGAGGGCTTCGTACAGTTGCGTCGAAACAGCGGCCCCGAAGGCCAGCGGGTATGCTTCCCATTCTTTACTAGATCAAGTCTCTCTAGTCTTCTTGTTTACTACTTAACAATTAATCCAATTACTGTATTTACTCAAGTTAATTCCTACTACTAATTTTACTACTACCACTAATATCTCAACTAAACTAAATCCTAGACTTTTTGCATGCCTCGTCTAACATTTCCAAGACAGCGAGCTCTTCCAATAGCAGCTCGTCCTTCAAATTTTTTATCTAAATTCTAAAAAAATCATAAACAAACCTCGAATTACTTAAGGTTTTTTGTGTATTTTTATTTAGCATTTTTTATTAGCCTACGACTTTTTTATTGGAGAATTATTTTATAATCCCGTATTTTTCTATGCACTAAATCCGATGATTAGTCGATATCAGTAACTGTAAATACTCCCTTTTCAAAAAATGTATAAATATAATTTTAAAATTCATTAAATTAAAGTTTCCAAGTACCAAAAATGCAATAAATTTAATAATTTTACTATCGATTTTTGCATAAATCAGAACACTTAATTGAAAGCAAGGAATGGCAATAATGATCGCAAGAAAATGTTCACTAATAGTCACTTTTTTATACCTTTTTTAATAAGGTCTGCATAATTATATTTCTCTATAAGTGATTTATTTTTTTAGACAGATTGCACATTTTTAATTCTTTATCAAAAAATAAAAAACAAGAAAAAACGGTTATCTTCGGCTCGCCGAAGATTAAATACCCTTGCAGTCATGAATATTGCGTTAATTTGGTTTCAATCACCAATTATTTATATGGTAGCTATATGATATAGAATTTAGATGAAATTTGGTCAAAAGTTGGAACTCGATTAGAAATTGATTCTTCGTGAATTTCGTTGAAATCGGACAATGGACACCAAAAATGTTCATACATTTCATGCTATTTGACCGATTGTTCCTATGGGAGCTATATGATATAGTCGTCCGATCTGTCAGATTTTTACAAATGATCTGCGTGCAGAGAGAATACACATCTGTGCCAAGTTTCATAGCTATAAAACTGAGATACTAGTTCGCATAGAAACAGACGGACATGGCTATATCGACTCGGCTGTTGATGCTGATCAAGAAGATATATACTGTATGTGGTCGAAAACGCCTCCTTCAATGCGTTACAAACTTCGTGACAAAGACTATAAACCTTCTGCAAGAGTATAAAAACTATACCTTTTTTATTATGATCAAATATTTCCCGTTTCGCGGAGTGTTAATTCCATGTAATGTTAGTTACAGTTACAATTTCTTGTAACTGCTTTTGTTTTAACATAAAAATAACCACTTTTGTAAATATCACACTATTAACTTAATTTAAACATGATTTTTTAATACTCAAACATTCTTAAAAATTACAAACTTAAATGCTTAAAAACTAATATCGATATTGATATCGATTAATCGACTTTTTGCTCAGACTCACGTGTCAGAAAACTACTCAAAACCCAACCCTTAACCTTAGCCTTAACCTTAACCTTAGGCTTTCACCTTTAACTTTAAACTTTTAACCCCTTATCCATGTAAATAGTTTTATTTTAACAGCCACATAATTTTTGAATTCTCACCCAATGAACTAACTAAAATCGAACACTCTGCAAATAATAAATGCCCCACTGCTGCCCAGCACCTACACCTCCCATTAAGTCTTTCCGCACATAGTATAGAAGTGTCTTCCTCTGAAATGTTTGCTTTTTGCAGGACTCACCGAGGGGCGAGGCGGATGGCCAGTCCTTTATCTTCCCCGCTATAGTGGAGACGAGTGTGGGCAGCCCCAACGCCCCTTCCAGCAGCAGCAGCATGGGGATCAGTATTGGCCAGAGCAACTCGGCTGCAAGACGCAGCAACAACCAACTCACACTGAGCACAGAACGCCGCAGCTCCCTCTACTGTGATACGCTGCACGCGGGAGATTCCGGGATTGACTCGGTGCAGGCATCGCCCTCACCAAATGCGTTCATTGCTCCTCCTGGTGTGCTGGGTCTGCCCAGTGGACAGACGGGAGGCGGGTCCTGCCACGTGTCGCCCACGAGCACACCCACACAAGGATCTCCGAACCTGTCGCTGGGCAGGAGGCATATGAGGAACAGCATCTGTGTAGTGCCCGGCGATGCCGGAGGTGTCAACTATAGGCGCAAGTCCAGCGCCCTTCTCCACCCGGATCACGCGCGTCTCTTTGCGCTGAGAATGAAGCATGCGGCGGCGCTGGAACGGGCACAAACGTCGCCGGATCAGACGTCCATCGAGGATGCAAACGAGTTCCATGACAATGGGCTGGCCACTAATCTGCGCTTGTGCTCGGCCTCGTCGTCGACGACGTCGTCGCTGACTTCCGTGGCAGCAGTCAGCCTGGGCGGGGGTGTGGCAGCTGCTGGCTGTGGCAGCAGTGGTGGCCTGGCTACCGCCAGTAGCGGTGCCTGCTCCTCCTCCGCCTATGCTGTTGGAGCATCGGGCGGACAGCAGCGCGTCTCCGATCCGTGGCTGCAGCCACAATCCGATCGTGACTCGCGGCACGATGGGCGTCATCAGCATGATGGGCGCCGGCGCTCTTCGACCATGACAGCCCGCTATTCGCTATTCGATGCACTCGATCTGGAGTACGTGCTGCTCCGGGCGGCGGCTCGCGGCTCAGTGGGTCCATACTCGCTCAGCGAGTCCATACACAAGCTGACCTTCACTCAGTCGCTGGCGTTCCCAGCCCTGGCCCGAGGGTTGGCCACCAAGCGCCGGAGATCGGCAACGCACACCAGTTCCAGGCCGCTGAATCCCCATGAATCGGGCTTGAATACATGCGCCAAGGTTGTCACCGCAGTGGTCCTGGTCGCCATATCCTTCATGGTCTTTCTGATCGTCTACAAATTTGTGCGCACGTGAGGTTTGCTCCTGGCCCCGACGCCAGACTTTTCCGTAACATATCAGACGATCACGAGCACGAGCTATGACCAGGATGCCAGCTCATCCACATTCTCATCTGCGTTCTCGTCATCGTCCTCATCAGCGGGTCGTAGTCTGGGCAAACATTTGTCGGGGTTCAGGAGCCAATTGGGCCTTAAAGAGGCGGACTTTCAGTATCAATAACAGTAGTGTCTAAAGCTATAGTAACAGTAACTGTAACAGTAACAGTAACAGTAACAGTAACAGTAACAGTAACTGTAACATTAACAGTTACAGCCAGTGAAAGGAAATTGTTAAACGCGGTATCGAAAAATTTGTGATAAACTATTCAAAAGATAAGCAAATTTCCACACACATATACATACCCTGTAATAACCGAAAGGTTTGCAATTAGCGTGCGTAACCTGCTTACAAGTGTTTCAACTGCAGTAATAACATTTTCATTATAAATAACAGATTACAAATAAATATAAATATTTTTATATATTTAAATGTAAGCGCTTCAATCGCTACCAAAATCGCTGCAAATTCCGCATTTCTTAGTGTAGGCGACTTTTGTTTTTAGCTAAAAAAAAACTCACATTTCACTCTTAAAAGTGCCTAACTTACACTTGATCTATTATATTCTGATTTGTTTTAAGTCGAGTCTTTTTAAAAATCTTCAATAAAATTTGGCAGCTGCTTCGTTAGTATTAAAGTTTAAATAGGAGTTAAAAGTGTATACAAATGATGTGGTTCAACATGGGTTTCTACTAAAAAAGATCTTGATAATTTGTCATGTGGCTGAAGATTGGGGAATGTGTATTTTCAAGATAGTTTTTCAAAATATTACGTTTTATTATATTAATATTTGCTCAATTAATTTTTGAAGATACTAAGAAAGTTCGGTGTAATTTTCGATTTGTAATGATAAGACTAAAATTCGCTTACAATAAAATTCGAAACTCTTAAATTGTTTAGAAATAGTTTCTTTCAATCTTCAGACACATTTTAGAAAGTTGTTCCAGACTTTTTAATTTAAAATTAAGAAAATTGCATTAATTTATTTGAAACTTAATACGTATTTGTAATTTGTAATTAGATGTACATCAAAAATGTTACGAATCGTGTACTGAGTTGTTAGACAGCTAAGAAATTGAGCAAATTAAATGATTTATTAGAAAACGCAATTCATATAATATAAAGTAAAGTTAAATATTTACGGTAGTTATTTATAGTTATACAAAAAGAAATATATTTAGTGTAAATGTTTATAAATGTAATTTTAAGTGGCTTGATTGTGACAAAGCACTTGCTGAATACCAAATGGAAGAAACAATATCTCTCTCTACTCTTAACTTGCTGCCTTACACTTCCCAATAACAAACCCAACTTGAAATTCATTTAGAACTTGCTGCCTTACTTTCCTAACAATTTTACAATAATATATAGAAATAAAGACAACAACAACAACTACAAAAAACTAAAACAAATGTATCACACCTCTACGAGTCTCAGCGCCTTTTCTATTTTCCATTTTCCACTTTCTATGAGCTTGGCTTTAAAATTATGCTAACGGTTTTATAAAGCGAATCTGAAATCCAAAAAATAATATTGTTAATCAAATGTTTTTAATAAACACTGAAAATCATGAAATATTTTAGTTTTAGTTTCTCTCCGTTAAAAAAAAATATTGTAATAAATAAATAAAAGCATAACAAAATTATACAAACGAGTTGAAGGAAATTTAATGGAGCAAAGAAGAACTCGATAAAGAATATCACGTTAATTAATAAATGTTTAATTAAGGCTGTCGTATGGGTTTTTCCAAGGCTAAATATTTATCCAGTGCGTGGCAAATACTTAAATATGCAAATAAATGTTTAATGTCCACATAACAATCCTTCATCCTCTCCTTAAAAGTATCGTCGTCAATAACAACTGTGTATGGGCGAAAATAGAAACGTGCAACAATAAAAATTTTCAAATAAAATACACAAAACTGTTTTCTTTCTTTAGACCAGTCCAGTGGATGTTTAATAAAACATTGAAAAGGTAAAAATTAGAATAAATTAATTAAATACATCGAATCTCGAACTTCGTACTTTTATTCCCCAATTTAATCACGGATCCTATTTTTATACTCTCTGCAAGAGTATATTGGGTTTGTGCAAAAGTATGTAACAGGCAGAAGGAGGCGTGGCAGACCCCATAAAGTATATATATTATTGATCAGCATCACAAGCCGAGTCGATATAGCCATGTCTGTCTGTCCGTCTGTCCGTCTGTCCGTCTGTCCGTCTGTCTGTCCGTCTGTCCGTATGAACAAACAGATTTCAGAGATGGTAAGAGCTACAAGTTCGAGCTTGGTGTCAATCGATCACATATTTAGTCAGTCAATACAAGAATCTTTTTTTTTCGATGCCACGCCCCATTCGCCCACAATGAGCAAAAAACTAGACACACCTCGGAAAAAAACGGTGTTTTCGGCGAATATCTCAGTAACCATGGCACCTAGGATCACCAATTTTGGTGTGGAGGTTCCTAGCGGCAGCGCAAATGCATTGGCATTTAAAATTTTGGACTGCCACGCCCCTTTTTCCCACAATACATAAAAATAACTCCTCCCGCCTACAGGCATTTGTTCATATAGTGCAGCATTGTAATTGTATAATTCGAATGGAGACTAACTATATAAAACTATCCTAAAAAGTCGCATTAAAATCGGACTATAAACAAGAAAACTATAAGCGTTACAACATTGATAATTGAACGCAATATCACTAATGAGTGCAAGCGAGACAGAAACGTTTTCGCTGCTTGTGTGGCGACAGCGCGGCCGGCAGTCGCTGGCCGAATACACACATGCACATGTATATGTATAAACACATATAATGTCAAACGTATGAGTATTCGCATACAAACAGCTGTTTGATTTTGCTTAGATTGTTTTTGTTTCAACGTGTTTTAATGCAAGTACAATACATTGTAATATCTTGATACCGATTTTAATAATTTAACCGGGGAAAAAATGCAGAGAGTATTATACGGTTGGGCGTGCTCGACTGTACTTTTCTTTCTTGTTAATTGACTCTCTAAGTGATAGTCTGAGTAGAAGACTCAATAGAAACCAATTTAAAACAATAAGCAAAGGCTGCAGTAGAGCGAGCCGACTGTAAAAGACCCCGTACTCCCGTACCATATATTCGACTGATTTGTCTTATGGGAGCTTTGTGATATAATTCTCCGAGTCAAACCAAACTTGTTGGGGCTAGTTACCATTATGATATACATATAATATTTGACTTTGCTCAACTAATACAAGATGTCATCATACAAATTTCTTATTTTCGAGCGATTTTGCCAGTGGAAGCTACAACATATAGTTATATAGTTATAACGATACCATACCCATAATATCTAAGTTTGGTCCTGATAGCTCTAATAGTCTCCAAGTTGTGGGGTTATCAAAATTATTTTTACAATTTCGGAATTTGGTGGTGCGTGGCATACATTTAAAATAAAGTTGATCTGCTCGCGAAATATATGGACATTTCTTCCAGATTTGATGGCTCTACCTCGTATAGTCTCAAAGATCCAGTACGGACATCGCCTCGGATGTTACTGCTGATCAAGAATATATATACTTTATGGCGTTGGAAAGGCCTCCTTCTGCTTTCAAACCTAGTTGACCCCTGAACTCTTTTTGATTACGGGGTCTAAATATGCCCGTTGGCTAATGATTTTTAACATCATTAGTTTACTCATTTAGTTGAGTTTCTAGCTAAGCAGTTCCGAAGGAACTGATTAAGAGTATAGAGGAAGAAATGACATTATTCGTGAAGACTGAAAATGTATATGATGTATGTATATTCAAACTCTGTTTATGTAGGTTCATTAAAAGATTATGATTAATGTACTCAATTGATGCCGGCAACAACAGAAGATGGCTCAAAATGCTTTGTCTTAAAGGATACTAATTGAAATTGCTCTCACAATAAAATAATTCAACAAATGCACATAATTCGGTAGATAGGGAACAAAAACAAAGTAAAATGGACGAAATCGTTAACAGGCACTAGTAATTAATGTTCTTTAAGGAAGAGTCAGCTGATGTGTAAATTGTAAATTACAGCTCAGTTAATTCAATCGGAAACTCAACGAACATAAATCATTTTAATTAACTCCTCAAATGAAAACAAAAATTAAAGGAGCTCAAACAGTTAATCAAATCAATGTATTTACAGCTGGTAAGTAAATTCACCGAAAGTTAAAGATGATGAGCTTAACAATTATTATTCTACTTATGACTATTAACTGAATAACACAAAATTTTCCCATTTTATAAAGACAAAAAATTTACCAATTTAACAAGGTTATAATCAGCTCGCTGAAGATTAATTACCCTTGCAGTCATTAATATTCCTATAATTTTAATTAATAATTTTAATTACGATACGATCAATGTAATTACATCTCTATACCCTTGCAGAGGGTATATTGTTTTTGTCACGAAGTTTGTAACTCATTGAAGGAGGCGTTTCCGACCACATAAAGTATATATATTCTTGATCAGCATCAACAGCCGAGTCGATATAGCCATGTCCGTCTGTCTGTCCGTCTGTTTCTGTGCGAACTAGTCTCTCAGTTTTAAAGCTATCTTAATGAAACTTGGCACAGATATGTATTCTCTCTGCACGCAGATCATTTGTAAAAATCTTACAGATCGGACCACTATATCATATAGCTATGCTATGCTATGTATATATATATATATATATATGCATTTCTAATCGTTCTCCGACTGTTGACCAAATTTCATCCAAATCAGACAACTATATCATACACCTCCCATAGGAACAATCGGTCGAAATTTTTAGTATGAAATTTTCAGTGTCTATTGACCGATTTCAACAAAATTCTAATCGTGTCCCATCTGTTGACCAAATTTCATCTAAATCGGACTTCTATATCATATAGCTACCATACAAATAATTGGTGATTGAAACTTAATTAACGCAATATTCATGACTGTAAGGGTATTTAATCTTCGGCGAGCCAAAGTAACGTTTTTTTTCTTGTTTGGATTATAGAAAACTATAAAAAATTTAAATCAAAGAAAACATAATAACATTCTGTAAGCGTACAGCTGCCAAGCTATAAAGTCGCGAGACCACTTTATATATTACTTTTTAATTCTTTTCGTTCAAGTCATTTTGTAAAGTCAATACTAAGAGCTAGATAAGTTTCATAAACATATAAAATAGCTTCATGTTCTTAATTCAAATTGGGAGCACGCTTTAATTTAAAGGGTATTTATTATATCTAACATCCTTGTTTGCTAAATTAAACCGATTTGATTAAGTCTTCAAATACAGAAAGCTCATACAGAATGAGTTGAATTTATTCACACACAATTTCATTCTCACTGAATAAAAAGATTACAATTACATTCATTATATGCGTGCGTACATTCATTCCAATGCAATCAGAGCAGTGACTGAATCCACATCGGTTCTCATATGTTATGCTACTCCCTCTCTTTCTCCCTCTCTCTCTCACTCTCGCTGTTTGTACCACTCTATCTCTGTGTGTTCCTTTCTTTGTCTTTGGCTGTGTGCTATGATAAATTGCCGGTCCCTTCAGAGCACATTTCCTGCCAAATCGTAATCTAAATAATTAAGCAAACTCAATTAGACAGTCACAGGGCTTAAACTTATACTTATACGTATACATATATATGTATACAACAAATACACAAACATCTGTAACGATTTGGGAAGTCAACGACTTGGCGGCATTCCTTTTGAATTTAGTGTTGATTTGATTCACTGCAAATTTAATTAAGTTGAAAGACAGAAAACATCAGAGAAACGGAATGGAAGGTCGCAAGCGAGGTAAGAAAAGGCAACGAAAGGATGAGATGGAAGGGAGAGAGGAGAGAGATGACGAAGCATTTAATGAAATCAACACAGAGTTTAAAAGATGAAGGGTTAGCTAAGATCAAGTTAAGTCAGAATGTAAAGTAGCCATGAAAATATTTAATAAAAGAACATTAATAATTATATTATTTAACTTAATATGTATTAATCATTTTATAGCATTAACTAATTATTAAGATTCTCTTTAGTAGGCAAAGCATACCCGTTAGGCCTTCACAACTTTACAGCGAATAATAGCTGGCATATGTGTCCTTTGTGGTGTCGCTTTGGGCTTAGGTGGGAATCTAGTGCATAATTAAGCACAAAAACCACAGAGAGAACAAAACGAAAGAAAAAACAGAAACAGAAACACAAGCAAAAAAAGAAATAGCAGCAGAAAAGAAAGAGAATGGGAGGGAGCGAGAGATTTACAAGTGAACAAACATTTCAATAGTAATAGCGCAGACGGAAAAGAGACATTGAGAAATAAGTATGTATGTGGTGCACATGTATGTACTTACACTCACTCACACTTGTGTGTGTGTGTGTGTTTGCGAATATCGATGTTTTAACAGCTCAAGGGAAAGACATACAAAAGTAGTTCAAAGAAGTATTTCTCATACAAAATATGTACAATTTAATAAATTTGGCATACTTTTCAGCGTAGAATCCTATAGAATGTTGAATTCTTCTTCTTTCTCGACATGCACATAAATGAAAAGTGAAAATTGAGTTGTATTATGAGCGAATTCAGTTTTCGGAATGCTTCCCGCATGTGTTGGTTCGAGAGTAATATATGTATTTGTACTGTATGTCCGTTTTATACGGCCTCTCCGTTTGCATTAAAAATGCTTAACATTTTTGCCTTTTGATATTCGTCGACCTGGGCATATTTTTAGATCCCAAGGTTAGAAACGGAGCGACGGATACGTATGCGGATGTAGATGATTTAAAAAGTGGTAGGCAGCACTTAAGCGAGCGGCGGGCGTTTTTAGCATTTAGAAACACCGCCGCGGGTAAGACACACACACACAAACACACATAGAGAGAGAAACACACATCCACACATTGCAGCAAGCGCAGCTGCAATTGGCGCTGTCAACGGGTTTGCATGAATTTCGATACTTGTTGCAAAACGGACTGTGCAGTCGAGTCGGCCTTGACTGTTAGCCTTGTCCTTGAGACTTGTAAGCCATCTGAAATTGAATTGAAAATTTCGAGAGGCCAAGATGACCAGCGGGGCTACATTTCTTACCAATGAAATAGCCAAGGTACCAAACAACCCTCAAATTCGAAAACTCCGAAATAAGCAGTTGAATCAAATGTCTTATTACAGAATATAGTTGCAAGTATCAAAAATCTTCCTATAGATTAGACTAGAAAATATATATCAAGTTAAACCTTATGTATACATAAATTTACATACCATTTAAAAGTAAAATCAATTTTTTATTAAATTTTAGCGGACTTACTTAACTGTTAAAGATATAGAATTTTTTAGTTCTTTGACTTTTATCAGAGTATCCGAATACTCAGGGACTTAATCGCTGTTTCAAAAAGAAAATATAAGGTCAAACACAAAAAATAAGTACTGATCCTAAAAAAATACCATAAATTCGAAATGTATTATGAATTACAAAAATTTGTCGTAAAAAAAATCCTTACAACTTTAAAAGTCCTGCAAAGGGAGCTAATAAATTATTTATTTGGTTGTATTTATATTCAAAGTAAGTAAATTATATCTTATTAATTTAAGTCCCTGACCTAATAATTCTCCTAAAAATGCATTTGTGTTTATACCAAGGTACACTAGGCAGTTCTTCTTTTTTTGTGATGTACCTATCATTACCATTTCTTTATCGGTTCTTTGTTATAATTTATTTGAGTGATTTAATCAATGCATTTATAATGAATTAAAGCTAAGATAATAAATAATCCATTAGTTACTTTCGTCAGCTTTTCTAATGGCATTTTGTGTGCTTGGGAGATATTTTTATGAGTTTATGTCATAATACTCATTTATTTGATCTTGTCGTTCCAATATAGATTCTTAGCGATTTCTCACAGGGTATCTGTCACATTCTTCTTGTTTATTTACTGTATTGTATTTATTGGCCAAATTGGTAATATTTCTACTGAAGCGTTAATTTAGGGCAGGTTTGTTAAAGCGAAGAATTTTATTGGAAATTTTGAGCCTTTAAACACACATTTAAGAGCGGAAAAACCCCATTCTAATAATATAATTTACTATATAATTTACATAACTTTGTTTATTTGATATTAGCGTGTATGACTGCTTCAGCTACGGTATGGAGTACTCTCAGTAGGCTCGCTCTTCTGTAGAATTACCTACTTGCTAAACGGTTAAATTTTATTCCTTTATTGGGCTTAAATAAATTATAAAAATAAATAAATAATTGTGTCTTTACTCACTTAAACTCAATTCAGTTCCAGACTCGGTTTAAGAACAAGTGAAAGTAAAAGTAAAAGTAAAAGTAAGTAAGAGCATCTTGACTGTGACAGACCATTTGCATTTCAATTAAAAATGATTAAAGATACACAGAAAAGGTTAAAAGACCACGCAGCACAAATTTTTCGGGTAAATAACTTTTGATAAAACCAAACAATATTTCGGTAGGCATTTTGGAGGTTCACACAAACACACCCACACAGAGAGGTTATTTTTGTTCTGTCCGTGTGTGTGTGTTTGGGCTTTAGAAAGGCATGTGCAGATACAATACATACTAAGCACGAGTACATGTATGTGTTCATGGTTTATGCATGCGTCGTCACAACATAACTGCCTACTGCAACAATGGAAATTAGTTTGCCTTTACCCATTTCAGCTGCCAAACATTTTATGAGCAAAAAAAATGAACACAAGCATACATACTATGTATGTACGAGCATAAATATATATACACATGTATACAGACCCTGCAACATGCAACAAACACAGCAACTTAAAGCGCATTTTTGTTTCCCGCTTCCATTTGTACCCGCTGTTGGAGACACACACTCACTCGCAAGCACGAGCCCATAAGGGAAAAGATGGAAAGACAGCAAAGAGCTGACAAAACGGAGTGGACAGCGCTGCCGTCAGGCAAAGCAGAGCGAACAGTGGAGACAGTGATGACAACAACAACAACAATGATGCCAGTGAATGCGGCAGCGGCAGCGACTGCGACAGCGAAAGCGACACAATGTCTACCGTTGGCTGTCTGTCTCAGCTTTTCTCGTGTTTCCATTACTCACATGTCCCACGGGGTATATTAGACTCAGGCGCAAGCCAAAAGAGAAGAGACGAGAGAGAAGAAGTAAAACTGTTTATGCTACAAGCACAGACAACTACGCAAAAAGCTCGTTTGTCGTCACTTCATGGAAAAAGCTCGGACAGTTTTTTGTTAAATATTCAAAGTGTTATTTCTTTTACTAGTTACCCATCAATTTATTTGTATTTTACTGCTTAGAATACAAATCTTTAATAACTTGTATATTCCCGAATCACTTGAATTTTATTCGCAGGGTATGACTCAACGCAGTAGTTGCACTTTCTTACGCTCGTTTGGTCGAGCAGTTTGCAATATCAATTTGAAGCATATTCCAGATACAAACCGTGTCCACCTTTTTATTATGTTGTGCATATTGTGCTTTTGGCCTTTGGCTAATGGTTGGCACTGTTTTTAATGAATTTTAAATTTGAATTCTCTTCGCGTGCAGAATCGCAAGGAAATTTAATAAAATATTTTTATGTGTAACTAGTATTCGCATGAAGCATCTTCAGTGTCCAGAGGACGCCTGTCCAGAGGAAGAAAGGCAGCACCTAAAAGAAAAGTGTTCCCCTTCCTCGTCGACCACTGCTTGCCCATCTCCCGCTCGCCCATGGACAGGTCTGGTTAGCTGGTTCAAAGAATATCGTCGGCTCCTGCGCTTGACAGCTAATTGAGGGTAACATTCTTCTTACGGCTATTTTATAGCCAAATAACAAAAGACCCTGCCCGCACCGACAAGGGTCTTCGGTCCTCGGTCCGCGTCGACAACACCTGCGTGTTCATAAGACAATTATGAAACGACCTTTTTATAGCCTATTATTTGCTTTTCCAAGCTTGGAGCTCTGGGTGGATGGGACTCTGATTGCGATTATTAGGCAAATGCCGGAGAGGTTATTTAATTTTTATGTTTGACAATATCACAAGTGCCTCCGTCGCGTAATCAAATAACCAGAAGATGCTTGCGAACAACATTACATAAATAAAATATCATATTTATGTCGGAAACATGTAGAAACTAATCAAATAAAGCGAAAGCAATATAGTAAGTGTATGTATTCTAAGGCAGTAATTTGAATTTTCGAAACATGCTTAACTTCAATTTACTTTTCGAGTCAATTTGAAGTCTTGTTTTTAATATCATGGCCAAATCTGCCTAGGTCGATGGTAATGTAATAAGTTTTAATTTTAATTTGTATTTTTATTGGATACCATTTTTTATTTCGTATAGTAGAGGCTAGAGTAACAGAGCTGTGACTTTTGATAAAACTTTTTAAACCTGAAGACCTAACAAAAATAATTTATTTATTTGAATACAATTTGTATCGTATTTTTAAAATCCCAAAATCCATTTAAAATTAGTAACCCTTTTTCTTCCCTCGTTTTACTTCAATCGAAATTTAGATACCGTGTTCAATCTCAGTTTGGAGACTTTTGGAAACGAATATAAATATAATATATTGATAATTTACTCTACCTCAATTTTTTAACTCAAAACTTTATTTCAACTTTATTTTTACGGAGTTTTGTGTCATTACCTTTTTATCAAGATGAGACTTGCAAGGATTTAACATTCAATTGTGATTTTCCAGGGTCCCTTAAAATTTAGATTATAATAAAAAATTAATTTTTTTTGTTTTGTTGAAATATAACGCTTAAATTAAAATTAAAATCAACTTCAAAAATAAAACTAAACTCCACTCTACATTTTATCTGTTCTTTGAGTTGTTTTGAAACCATTTCCGTATTTAAAACTAGTAAAAATCTAAAGCTAATTATCATTACATTGTTTTTTAGGCAGCTATGGGCTACAGGTGTAACGGAGATCATCTGTTAGCTCATTCAGAAGAACAGACGAACAGATAGGCAAGAAAAATCAACTTGTCTTTTGAAACTGTATGGTACAAGAATACATAAAATTTTAAAGATTGGGAATGTATTTCATATTTGATATACATCATTCAGTTTGACAATCTGAGTGCTTCTAGTTAATATATAAACACAAGTATCAGCGATAAAAAATTGTGTCGACTACTCTGTTTTGTAGGTCATCAATCAGGTTAACGGGTAAACGAACGGGCACTTTGAGCCTTCAGGACAAATGTTTTCGAGGATTAAGAAACTAAATATTTTTTCAATTCGAGCTGTACTTTTTTGTTGTAAATAAAACTTCTCTAGTTCTTAGCATTACAATATACAAGTATAGAAATATCAAGGTATAAAACCAAAGTCGATTTCAAACGCAATAACCACAATATATAACGATATATTTATATACATAGGCAATTAAAGTTTATGTATTTGTATGAAAGTATTTACAACCATTTATGAAATCAGTAGGAATACAATAAAAGTATAAGGATTCATCAATGTTAGCTAGCTAAAACTCGATTTTGTTTGGTTTTATGTGCAAGTGTATGATGAGTATTCATACAAATACATATGTATATACAGTTGGATTTGAAACGCATTTGGATTAGAAGTCAAGGATTCCTCTCATCCCAAACTCTTTCTTACACGTCGAATTTCGTATTGTTCTCGTAAATCAAAATAATAATAATTATTAATAATATTAGTAATAGGAGTAAGAGTAAGAGAGTATGTAACAAAAAGAAAACAATCAACAAGGTGAAACAAATGTCGGGCTAAATGACGCTTAAAATGCTAATGACTGCACTGTAGACTGTCTTTCTACCCGTGCGTAGGATACACACACATGCACACATTCCTATTCCGATCTGAATTGGTTAGAATCTGAATCCAAGTTTGGACTCTGATATAAAATCCTTGAATGCGTCCAATGTTTTACCATTTGTCTATAGTCTGTAAGTGTTTACTGTGTTTTTGTTGCTGCTGCTGCTGTTGCTTTTGTCATGCTAAAAATCGAAGCCGGCATCGGGTATATTAAGCGGATTAAACTCGTACTGTTGATCGCCCGCGACTGGTGCGACACGTACGTCCTCCTCCTCGTTGCTAAAGTACTGTTCAATAATGTAAAACGATTTATTGTAAATGTCTCGGTTCTCATGCGCCTGCAGATATTCAATTTTGTCCAAGCCTAGATAATTCATAAATTAGTTTAGAATTCGTATAGTTAAAGGCGAATTAAACTTACCTCCGCACTCCTCGATGGTGATGGCATAGGGATTGGGTCGCACCTGGAACTTTTCGCCAGCTTTTAGTATGTTCTCGAGTCCATTTAACGCCACCTGAACTATGTCAGAGTCAACAACAGTCAGAAAATCGCACATCGGTGGCACGCAGCCTATCTCAACTAGATACTGTATCTGCTCGGAGGTGCCGCTACTTGTGGCATTGGTTATGGCCCAGGCAGCCTCTTTGCGAATCTTAAATTCGGCCGTTTGCATAATGTTTATAAGTTGTGGAAATATGTTGGCCTGGATGATTGCCTCGATCTGTTCCCGGTTGCCTGCTGCAATATTCGATATGGTCCAGCAAGATTCTTTCTTAATGGTCTCCGCCGGTGAGTATAACAAATGGCTGATACACGGCAAGGCATTATGGCTCAATATAGTTTGGGTCTGCAGATCATCTCCGGTCACAATGTTGCCCACAGCACGTAGTGCAGCAGTAATAACACTCTGCTGTGGATGTCTGTACAGAGTACACATTGATTATCATTATCACCTCGATTATCTGTTAACAGTATTACTCACAATAGCAATTCGACGAGACGCCGACAGACGCCGGCATCGATGACAGCCTGAATTTTATCATTAGGTCCATCCGAAAGATAGCTTATAGCCCAGCAGGTATCGCTTAGCACGTCTACATCGGTGTGCTCCAATAGGTGAGCCAATATCGGCAATCCGTGCACAATCTTTGAAAAATCAGCTGGTGGACTCTTGCCACGGCACAAGTTTGAAAGCGTCCAAACGGCATTCCGGATCATTGTAATGCGAGTCGAACTTCTCAATACACTGCAAGAATTCCAACATTAGCTCAAGTTATACCAACTTCATTTCGAAGTATACTCACTGCAAAAGTGGCATTAAAATTCCCGAGTTCAGTAAATGATCGCGGCACATAGCCGAATCTCCGGCTATGTTGCCTAGGGCCCAGACAGCCTGCTCTTGCACATCGTCATGTGGACTCGAGAGCAACTCAATGAATATAGGCACAGCACCAGCATCAATCACAATCTTTGTTTGTTGGGATGTGCCCGATGCAATATTGGTCAGGGTCCAGGCGGCTTCAAACTGTAACGTGGCATTTGTCTCGTTGCGTAAAAAAGTTACAAATTGTGGCACAATATCCTTTTGTATGACCTCTTCGATCGGAGGATTGGGATCGCGAGACAGTAGCATACGGAACTTTTGTGTTGCCTCTAGTTGATCGCTCTCCTTCTCGCTGTATAGCATTTGAATCATCTCAGCATTAATAATCGATTGCGAGACACCTTCAGCATCTAATTGCATTCCTCCAACTCCCACATTATTGCCCAAGCCCAATGCCTGTCCGCTGCTATCGGCCATGTGCATATCGCCTGGGTGCAGTTGCAATTCGCCACTACTGCTGGTCTCGATTCCCGAGTTTTGAGTGGCACTGGGATCCAGGACAACATTACGACGCTTGGAGAGCTGTTGCTCGCGTTTCGTTTTTCGCAATTGTATTCCAACCTCTTCGCGTCTGCGTCGCATCTCGGTAGAATCCAGAGCGGCATTTTTATAACGTTGTTTGTGTGTGGCAGACATTGTCAACTATTTCGAAATCCTGCAAAGTTCAAGAAAACACAAATATTTTTATAATTTGGATAAGAATTGCTCCAAGTATTACAACTAAGTACAGCACACATTTATACATTTATACATGTTCAAACACAACGATCGATAGAAAAGCCTACATTGATTTGAAAAACTAGTGTGTGTATAATATAATATAATCACTTATATTACACAACACACGTTTTATTTAATAATCTAATTTACAGTTTCAGCTCTGTGTGGGCACACTTTAATTAATTCAAATATTTACTAAGAAACGAGTTAAAAATGTATATAGATATGTATACGTATGAATATTATTCGCATGTACAGAGCATCGCAGAGTCGAACACTCCCCACACTTTACTTTTACTATGCACTTTTTTGCTCCATTTGCTTAGGGTTGTCAGCTTACATGCACTGGCTATGCAGAGTATTTATTAAATTGTTAATAACATTACTAAGCGTTGGCTTTTCTACTACACTTATCTGCCTTTGAACGCGCTTTATTTCATTTTATACAGCGACAATACTTTCACATTCTAATTGTAATCTACATATGTATGTACTTATACAAGTATATGCATGTTTATGTGTGTGTGCGATGAGCTTAGGTCAGCGTCAGCAAATGCTGCACTTCCCAGTTTCTTTCAAATCATTTGATTACTTTTATAGATGAAATCTTTAATTTGTACACAAGTCGTTAGTTACCTGTTATTTTTTCACAATTCGAAGCGTCTATATTTAGTCCAAACACAAATGCAAATTTAAGTCACGATACGCCACACGTTTTTAGTTGGGCGTATAGTGTTGCCAGATCAATTTCAATGTATTACAGCTGATTGTGCAACTTGACTACATTTGTTATCGATAACAAAGTTAGTATACAATTTATTAAAAATCACCGCGAACAATGTTAAATTCTAAAAGTAAACCATCGACTTTGGAGCAGCAAAAACAGAGGCATATGCAGCTTTTGCACGAGTACAACAGTCTTAAAGACGCCACACAGACCGTGCTGGGCGCATTGGCAGAGGCGAAAGGATTGACAGTGAAGGACATGCACAAAATATACAATCTGCCGATCGAATAACGACCACACAAATGTATTCTTGTTGAATCTGTATTCAAAAATAAAAGCAACAAGATGTTAGTAAAACGCATTAGTTTACTAATTTGTTGGCAGTACTAAAAATTAATAATTTTACTTAAAACTAAACAATTTGATGTGCTTTGCTTAGTTTATTTTTGCACAAATCCCGATTTATTATTGAGCATGGAAATAAGCTCTGCAACGTTCATTAAATGCCTTATAAGTTCGCTCCTTTATAATGTCCTCCACGTTAAGTTCCGATTGCAGTACTCTTAGCTGAAATGAATGAATGAAAGGATAAACGATGCCTTAAGGTCCGAAACCATATTTTGTTTATATTGAACTAACCTTGCGTTGCTCCGCTTTAAACTTACTATCAGTCTCAACGTCGTTGGGATTCGACTCCCGCTCTTCGCGTAGTTTCTTTAGTGTACTCGCCGAAAATGTTATGCAATTGCGTATATTGGTTTGCTGCAGGGGTTTAAAATCGTATTAATTGGAGTTGTGCTAAATTTGGGTTATTAGCAATTCTTATCTTACCCGATTTTGGTGGGACTGCTGCAGCTTGGCATACAGATCGCGGCACGTACCCTCACTATTCACTTGACCCTTGAACGACTCTGTGGGAAGAGCATTTAGAGCATATATAATTTTATCATCGACATCGCGCATCTTCTTCAGGGTCTCCTAAAATGCATTTTTTTTTGTAAAAAAAATTTAGAAAACTCGTTGTCTGTTTACTGTTGGACTCACCTGGAAGCCCAAAAAGTCAAGGCAATAAACCTCCATTAAAACAATGAACTTTATTCAATAAAATTAACAAAAACAAAAATATAAAGTTATTTTGCCGGCGCAATGTGCCTTTTAAGAGAGTTGCCACATTATTTTATACTGACATCAAAAATATCGATCACTCTTTTGGCAACGCGAAAGTTCCAAATAACACATATGAACATTTAAATTTGCATGAGAAGGAAAAAATTATAATTTATAACTAATTACAAAATTTACAGCCTTGCAGTCAAAACACCAACTATCAAACTCTTTTTCTATCGATTGTGGCGTGATTTTGCAATCGATATCTTTCATCTCTACATTGCCAAACTAGTGGGTGGAAAATAATAACAAAATTTGTTAAAATAACAAAAGAAGGGAACTTCTTCTCATGGCTGCCAAGCACGAAGACATACGTGAGAAAATCGAGAATGGAGTCTATAAGCTTGCAACTAATGACAAAAGCACACGCAGCACCGTGTGGCGCGTCTATCGAAAGATTGAAAAGGAAGATGGCAATATATTGGAACATGTTTTGTACTGTATAGGATGCAAAAACCTAATGTCGTTTACTCACAAGTCTACAACAAATTTGCGACGGCACAAGTGCCATTTGCAATACCTAAGGAAACAGGCGTATTGTAATGGATATGCCGATGCAAACAGCACAAAGGAGTGGTTCAAAGATGCTGACGGAGAAATGACGGTTGAAGACATTTTATTGGAAGCTGAGGCCGAACTCAAAGTGGACAATGAAGAGAGCTCCGAGGTGCCACCCTCTGTGACGGAAGAGTTGGTGGATAAAAAACCCACTCAAACAGAGGTCGCTGCGTTTATTGCCCTCAGAGGAGCTCGAGAGGGCACAGCTGAGTCAAATGATTTAAGTGGTCAAACTACATCCCTAGCCCAGTCATCTAAAAGCAAGGAAGATCCACTAAATACCGGCACTACTTTCTTTTCTAATTCCAACTCACGCCTCTCGGATGTTTTTGTGTCCCACGATGTCAGTGGCGCCGAAGAGTCGGCTATATATGCGCAGACATGGTCCTTAGAGTATCGTAAGCTTACAGAGGACCAAAAGTTCTATGCCAAAAGAGCAATTGATGAGATATTTGTGCTGGGGCGCTTACGACGTTTAACGCTGAATACGGTGCCATCAGTAACCGAGTGAAATGCTCCAAACTTATATGTAGAATTATATGTATATAGAACAATTCTTAGTTATCGGTACTCGCATGTAAATAATAATGTATATATTTATTTGATCAATTCGTTGGTCCCACTTTTAAGGAAATAATAAATATAGAAATGTAGTCTTAGTAAGACAATTATTTCCCACCTATTAAAACTGTTCCATAAATTTTTAAATTCAAGAATACTAATTCCAATCAGACAATTAGATATTCATTTCATAGATGGGACCACCTTAGTATCGAGTATACTCACTGCGACTTCGATACTTTTGTAAACAATCTTTTCGTTCATTCGGTTCATTACATCGGTTTGTTTTTGCTCAAATGATTCGTATGATTTTATTCGATGAACAAGCTCTAATTTACTGCTGTGTGCATTATTTTGTTACCGGTTTTGATTTATTTTGCAATTTCTATCCTAATTTAATGCACTTATTTTGCAATGACGTCAAGAAGGAGTATACATTCGGATAGACGTGACAGCGACACACTCTCTCCAAGTTTCCAGCCTAGTGTGGTAACCCGAACTGAATTCCAGAGGCTGCAACGTGACAGGAGTCAGGATGAAAATAATCCGACGGACGATAAGAATGAGGTGGAATCTGAAGAAGAAGGCGAGGAGTACATAACTGATATGACTCCTGCAGTAGAAGAAAGCTCATCCGAGCAGGAAATTGAACATATGCCAGAATGTGCTGATGGAGCGCCTTCGCCTCCCAGTCCTCGGCAGAATCCTCAGCCACAGAGTACAAAAGCACCGACAGAAAACATAAATAATATTAATTTTAAACTATACTTACTTTGCGCAATTATTCTGATGTTCTCTGTGCTCGTGGCTTCGAGCATGTTTAAGAAGGATCCCAAATTGAAGACTTGCCGCTTTCAAAAGCTTCGCCAGCGACCGCCGCTACAATCCGCAGAAGTATGGAACGCACTGAGTATTAATATTGAATTATTGCTAAACAAACGAATCACCTCGCCAAACATCTATTTGCTTCTGCACTTGAGCGGGAACAGTGACCAGGAAATACAAAATCTCATCCAGGATATAGCTCTGGAGACATCGAAATGTTTTGGTGAGAATCAGAGATTCTGGGAGATTCTTTTTGTGAATCGCTTTTCTTTTATGCAGATGGTAAGCGACCCATAGAGATGAGTCTACAGGACTTTGAAACGAAGAACGGCGATGACTACGGTTATCCCATTGAGCAGTACAAAACTAAACTGAAGGAGGGAAACGTTTTCCTCATCGTAAATCTCAATGAGGTAAGTGCTCCCAGAGCTACAACTATGGTTCCCCTTTTATTGATGAAATTCTCCAACAGATACCACCAAATGCGGCGCGTGCTTTGCACACTATTTGCGAGACATTCAGTCCTATTGATCCGGATGTGGTAATTTTCCTAACTTTGAGTACGCACTTTCCCTTAGCTGGACAAAGTCCCACGGCATTAGCGGATCAGACGTTGCGCGAACTCTGGAAGCAAGTGCCGGAAAATGAACTGGGTCCACTAATAACCCGAGTGACAGACCAGGTTCTGCTGCTACAGGGCTAAACCCATTAAAATATATTTAAAATCTACAGTTTGCACTTATAAAGTATGATCTTGGAATCTTTTGCCTTTAAGACAACATAATTCGGCCACAAATGCCAGCAGGCTGCATGTGACCCCAAAGCACCACACTAATATGACTCCAATAAAGTTATCTATGCCTAGTTTAACGGGTCCAATGTCTAATTTGGGAGCCTGTGATGCTGCTATCCGATTCTGTCTGTTGGCGTTCATGTATTCCGCTGCGACCCTCCATTCCCAGTACTTGTCAAAGCCCGAGGAGTGCCACGCGAGCACGAACTGACTGTGCTCCTCCAAATGGGCCCACAGACGTGACACATACGCAGTCGTGTATGTAAAGTATATGTCGTCTATCATCAGTTTGAGCCGGGTCAGAGCATCGTCGGGTATCATTTCGGCATTGGCTATTTGACCAAACTGCATTCTCTCCACAACGAATCCCATTTGTTCCGTGCGGGAATTTATGGCCAGAGCATCAGCATCGAATACACGGAAGTGCTGAACGAGTCCGAGTAAAACTGGCTGCAAGTGGACATCATGTATAGAAAAAAGTCGATATAAGAGAGTGAAGGTCTGTTGCTCACATCCATTGTTTTGACATCGAATGTATTAACCCAAGCATATGATGTGCCCGACCAGATGAGCTTGTGCTCGTAGAGCCTCTGCCGTGAATCGGCGGCTTCCTCCAGCTTAGGCAGGGTCAGTATAGCGGCAAGGCCTCCGCCATATACGGTGGTCAATATGATGTCAATCATATAGCTCGCCAGTAAAACGGTTCGTAGGGCATAGGATGTGGATACGTAATCGGTGCTCTGGTTCACCAATAGCTTTAAAGTGCTGACAAAACCAAAACGAAGGCTCTGCTTCCAGTGGGTTGGAGTATATACTCTTTCTGAAACCATGTTCGGAAGTCGTTCCCATTGACGAGTTCCAGCAAGAGCCAGAACCTCCAGAAGAAGGTAGAACAGTACACATATCCATAGTCTAGTCTGAAATGGACGCAGGGGCAGAGCCCAATTGATGATTCGATGCGGAGCCGGAACAAGGCAGGTGACCCCGGAACGTCCAAGAAATTGTGTCAGATCCATGCGACGGTAAGTTTTATACCAGATGTACAACCCACCAACGATATAGTCGACTCTCCGATCTAGCACCATGCCCATCAATCCAATGCCCGTATAATTTGCATATATGTCGCCCCATTCCGACTTTTCAGCTAAAAATTTGAAAAATTTTATTAAATTGCTATAAAGTAATCGATTATTTAACGTTTCGATTAAATGCAAGCAGTCTAATCACTTGCTTCACCCCTGGCTCAGAAGTCAGCTGTTCGCTTCAAAACCAACGAAATGTCGCCCCATTCCGACTTTTCAGCTATAAATTTGAAAAATTTTATTGAATTGCTATAAAGTAATCGATTATTTAACGTTTCGATTAAGTGCACGCAGTCTAATCACTTGCTTCACCCCTGGCTCAAAAGTCAGCTGTTCGCTTTAAAGTCAACGACGGTTCAAATTTGCGTTTAACTTTAAGCGAAGAACTTATGTCGAATATCTGTTGCGTTTGCAGGAAAATATCAGAAATGCAGGTGGACGTTTTTTCGGAGCGGCATGAAGATGAACCTAGCTTAGCGGAAATGTTGCGACAGAATTTCAAGTACGTGGTAAGCCGTGAGGATGCACTGCCCAAGCAAATGTGCCTAGATTGCGTTCTGGTCACGAAAAATGCTCATCAAATGCGCCGAAAATTGAGAGAGCAACACAATAAAAATTCAAATGCAGCAGTAAAGCAATGGCTCCTGGGCAACTGGGGCAAAGACGAGGAGAAACCTATAAAAATTACGGCTGACACATAACTACTTGCACCTTGTCAAACATATTTCACTGCGGAGCCAGATATCGAGCAGAGCAATAGTGTCAAAAATAATGGTGAAAGTAGACCGTACCTGTAAAAAGCTTCACAGCATGCAATAAATATTAACACTTATCTAAAAACATGAAGAGTTTTACTTACACGTGTCTGCACGGACCGTGCAATTGTGTAGTTCACAATAAATAAGCATTAGACGAATTTCAGTGCCATCTATAAGTACTTCAGATCTATCCAATGATTGGTCAACGACATTTGGTCGTCTCTCCTACGAGTAAACTTGAATTAAATTGGATTAACTACACATTTCCAACTTGCTTTCATACATAGTCGACAACCATAAACGGTTTGTAATCAAAGAGGCCAATAACTATTTCACGTCCTTGTAGATTCCGCATTTTGCTGGTCATACTAGTGCCCTTATCCCAAACCAGTCGATCGATCTTGGCGTCGTAGCGCTGAATAGTATCTAAAGCTACTGACTTGGGTGCTTTGCCGAAATATCGTGGACCAACGAAACGATTAGTTTTTATCTCAAAGATAGTTGAATTCATGAACGGTGCATTGACCACCAGAATATTGGGCTGATCTATAAATATTTTAAGAGAATTAGCCATTTGCATTTGTGAAGAAAACTCATGCTTACCATGAAATATATAGCCATCGAAATAATTGGGAGTGTCAGCAGAACGTGTGAGCAGCTCGTCTGTGTATACAAATATAAACTGATTTCGCCTAGATCTCCAAATAGCATAATTGCTGGCATTATAGAAATATTGAGCAAACTGTGGTATATGCTCCTGAAAAGCTATGAAGCTCTGAAATTCAATGAATGAAACAAAAGTCCGTTATGTGTGTATAAATTCTACTTTTAAGTGTTGTGTAAGACATTAAATAATTTCCAGTACTTAAAAAGCACTGACTAGGTAGAAAAATACTTAATTCCAAAACGGCTGGTCACACTTGGGCGCCATAAATCACAAAACGTGCGCCACAAAACGTAAATAATGCAAAAGCTCGGACTCGGCTGCCCACTGGGTTTCTTAGCAAGCAAGCCGCAAAAGAATAAAACTGGTATATTAGACCTAAACTATGATTGCATTGAGGAGATATTTTCGTATCTCAATGCGCTTGATGACAAATTGAATTTGGCCCGTGCTCATGTCCAGTTTCGCGATGTACTCACTCGGGATGCTTCGCGGCGCTACGCCAAAGTCAACATGCGTATGCTTCGCTCCATTTCCGACTGGGACTACCTGCTCCGGCTGTGCGGCGACAGTGTCCTTGAGTGCGAGTTGCGACACGGACGCTGGGACGACAGCATAACTCTACCCTTTCTCTCCCTATTGAATAAACACTGCAATAACATTCAGCATCTACACATCATTTTTGTTCATTCGGATTCAATGACTCAGTCGGAGGGAGGAGAAGTTAATTTACTGGAGGTGATGCAACGCAAAGATCTCAAGTGTTTGAGCCTTACCGATGCTACGGCTCCGATTGGTAATTGAACCCAATTTAGTACAAAGTGGCAGTCAGAAGTATGCAATCAGTGGGAGACAGTTACGACTGAAAGTAGACCTGCATCAGCAGGAAGTGACTAATAGTAAATGGAATACGATAGTAAAGAGTGACAGGTAATACACAGTTGCAGACAGTGGGTACTAGAACCACGCTTACATCAGCGGACAGTGGCTGCTAGTGATTACATACAGTGATACAAACAGTGGCTTATAAGGGTGCTCATCCAATAACTGACATTAGTTGTTAGAAAAACTTGTATACTAACGGACAGTGGTGGCCAAATGGTAGCTTTTTGGCACAAACAATTTCAGACAGTAGCTGCAAGAAATGCACGAACAGACTTGCTCGTGACTAAAATCTCTGGAAAGTAAATATGAGCCTTTCTCCATCTCTCTTCCCTCTCTTTAGTCCTTAAAATGAAACACTTCGTTTATCTAGAGGCATTGCACATTGATGGCATCGATGAGGAATTGTTGGATGCGGATTTCATGGAGCAACTGGAAGCTTTGCCCGAGTTGCGGAGACTTTCTCTGAGATTCGCCACACGAAGACAGTATCCCAATCTGGCTGCGCACTGTCCAAAGCTGGTGCACTTGTCGCTGGAGAACATTGAGGCGACGACCCCGGATGTGGGTGACTTTCCTGAGTTGAAGTCCCTGCAATTACGATGGCGTATGTCCATAAATTTGAATAACAACCTCTTCCGGATGCTGTCCAGGCGGTACAGCGAACGCTTGGAAAAGCTACAGTTGACGACTGTGAAGCCTGAACAGGCGTGCCACATTGCCTCTCTGGGAAGGCTCAAGATGCTGGCCTGTCCCATGTGGCCAAATGAAGCCTTGACGCAGTTGGGCCAGTTGCAGCAACTGGAGTGTCTGGCGCAGCAGTGCACTGAAATGCCTGCTAATCTAATGCAGCTTCTGGACGTGGTTGGAAGCTGCTGTAAACTTCAGCATTTAAAGCTAGGCAAGCGCTGGATGGAGAACCCGTTGGAGGATTTTGTTATCGCTCTAAATGATGTGCTGCGCAACCAAATGGCCAGAGGAGCACGACCAGCACTGCTGCTGACACTGGAGTTTCCCTACGCAGAAGAACTCCAGAGCAAGGTTATCTTAAAGCAAGATTTGGAGACAAATCCTTCTCTAAACACATTTCCATTTCAGCTGAAGAAAACTGTAAACTCTCAGTTCCTACAATTAGATTGGCGACGATCCGTGTGTGGACTTTGCAAACCGGATCGGCATACCAGGCACGAAGTCTTTCTGGACTAACTTACCTCGCAATGCGACCGCTCAATGGCTAGGGTCAGATGCAGTATCCAATCATTGTGGACAACATTATTCTCCTCCAGCTCAGCTCGTCTTCTTTCATAGCTCGAGTCCTGGTCCAGAGTAGACCACTTTTGTGGATCCAAGAGGAGCACGGCCAGCGCAGGACTGGTCTTTACCTGCACATTAAAGGATTCGTGCCACAAGATGCACGTGGCATGTGAATCCATAAAATATTGCTGGGCTATATATTTATTATTGACGATAACGATTTCAAGTTTCCTTTGTGGAGTAACTCACCGAGAAAGCTTAAAACAGCAGACCAGCATTTGGTGTCCATTAACATGTCTGCAATGTCCAGTCGGTTCTCTATTAAATCGTGCCAAGAAGAGGCTTTATATAGGTTGGCTTGTAGGCTGTTCCAGGGCTAATCAAACTACCCCCAACCAATTACATATCAGCCATTGTACCTTAATTAAACTGTTCATATTTTATTGGTAAGTGTTTAAGCTGTTAGTGGGATCGGTTAAGACCCGATTTCAACCTATTCCCAATAATCAAATGTTGCCATGAAAATTAAAACTTCTTTTTGATTACTAGATATATTTATAACAAGTTGAAGAATAGCTTAGAAGTTAATACAAAATCAAAAAAGTATCCAATAAATTATTCCAGTTTTGATCAAGTTTGGTTACTAAGTTAAGTTTGGTTAAGTTTGGTTACTCAATGGGTGTCCCTGGTTCTAAGGGGGTTTCCATATTAAATTAAATGAAATTATATTAAACTGTTGAAATACTTATTGCTTACTGCAATAAATAATGTATGTGCGGTTACCTTTAGCGCAATTAAAGTGAATTGTTGAATCATAAATCCTGTATTCAGGTGCATTAAAATAAATTACAAACTAAACATTGATTAAATGGGCATAAAGCGTGTCTAAAGGATTAGACGAAAGGGATGTCGAGCAACTCCATTGCCCAGTTTTGAAGAAGGAGCAGGAAAACAGTCGTGCCTCGCTGTAACGAACGCTGGCTAGACGCATGTTTAGTAAGACTGTACTTGATGTTTCCATCTGTCCCTTTTCCTTAAAGCCAGCTCAGTATCCTGTGATCCTGTGTATTTGTAGGCACGAGGACGCTCTAAGCTTTGACTGTGACACCACCGCTTCCAAGGGACTTCATCAGTTGGTAACACTCCTTGAGCTTGCGCTTGTCGCCCACCTTTTCGAGGGTCTTGGCGGCCTCTGCAAGCAGACCAGCCCGTTCCCCGGGAGAGCTGAGCAGAGGTGGAGGGAGATATTTGCAGGCCACATACATGGCAGCGGCGCGTTCTCGTTCGCCTCCCTCAAAGTTCTGGTGTCTGCGATCTTTGCTGCCGCAAAAGATAGAGGAGTGGGCATTGCGGGAGCGCAGACTCCGGTCCAGCAGCTGTTGGGTGGGACACGGAGAGGCCCCGGCCATTAGGCGACAGACGGCTTCGTACAAATAAATCCGGGATTGGGTATTCTAGATAACCGGAGAAGGGACAGGATTAAAGCTGGAGTTTTAATCAATGCTCACGACTGGGAGCACTCGAATCTTACCGGTATATTCTCGACAATGCTGCGTAGCGAGTTCAAATCGGTTTGGAACGTTTCAAGCACATCGCCAGGCACCTGGTAGTAGCCATCGTCCTCCAAGGTCATGTGCTCCAGTTCCCACAAGGCCGTGCGGGTCTCAAGCAACCAGTCGCAGGTTAGCAGCTGAAAGAGCTGTATCGGAAACGTTGGAAGATTAGATAGGATACACACGAGTCCAAGCCGTTCTCTTCATCCGATCCGTTCCTCTCTAACCACCGATTTTGTTGTTTGGGAAACTGCACGAAGATTGCACTGCAGTTGTATTGCCTGGATCAATGCTTGGACAGACAATGCGACTACAATGCACCTTCGGGACAGCTCTGAAACTGGAGCAAGGCTCATCGGGAGCACACTAAGCGACTTACCAGCTTCATGCCCCTGGCATTGGTTATGCGATTGACAGTGAGACATTCCTGCAACTGGACGCTGGACTCATCGCATAGACTGTTGATCAAATGTTTCAAGCGCTTGTCTAAGGTGTTGCCATTGTTCCTGGGGATAAGAAGGAGAAGGAGCAGGATAAAAAGAGCACACAAGTCAAGTTTCTATAAAGTTACTTCAGCAGTATCATCTTGGCCCGCAGCACCGCGTGCAAAGCTCTGGGCAGGTGATCGTTGTCGTTCCTGGACTGCAGTTGAGGAGGCAACTGCTTGATGCTGTCGTACAGCTGCTCAGCCAATGTGTCCTCGCCTAGGAGCCAGTGCACCGCTATTTCAAGGACATTGGCCCACCACACCACGGTCGTGTCGCAGTCATCGTCATCCGCCCAGAGCGTGTCCCTCAGCAGCGACGTGTACTTAAGGACATTGCTAACAATGGTTCCACTGTGTTCCGTCTCGCTGCCCGTGTTGTTGCCGCTGTTGTTTGGAGCCGCTTTGTTAGATTTGTGTGGCCCAGCGCCCACTAGACACTGCAGCCCCTTGTGCAACAAATGCTCCCGATATTGCTAAAAGATTTGGAAGAGTCATCAGTGATTGTGAGTGGGTTTAATAGGTATTCCATTGCTCACCTTGATGGCATGTGCTGCGGGATCACAGACATTGACCAAGCGCGTGAAAAAACCATCTTGTTCTCCAGTATTCAGATCATAGCTAAACACATGGGCACCACAATATCCATAGCCATAGGTGGTGAACGCCCAGCGCAGCTCCTGGGTCTGCTCCGTGGCCCTGGTCCGGCGGCATTCCAGGCTCGCCCGGCTCATGTAGTAACGGGCACAGAGCTGCTGCAACGGTTTGGGTGTACTTCGCTTCATCCTCAGTGCAGTCATTACATGGATGCAAATAATTTCCCGTGGAGTGAGCAGACTGTGCGCCACCTCGGCCATGTTGCTGGCGTAGAGAGCCAGCATGATGCCATTGCGATCAGAGCCACAGTTGCCGGTCAAATGGAGTTGATTAAGTCGATTGAAGAGCAGGGCCAGTTCCCTGGCAGACGCCAAGGCACTCTTGCGTCGAGTGGCACTGCAGAAGAGTCCTCCAGCTCGGCGGGAGAGCACTCGTCCCAGCCAAAGACGATGGAAAAGAAAGCGAAGGAATTGCCAGCTCGTCTGCAAATAACTCTCGAGTCGTGTGCCCGGCAAGCTAATCCCGAACATGTGCAGACAGTTCAGATAGGCGGCATAGGCCTGCGCCGCTTGGCCCTTGATGAAGTGCGACTCGGCTCGTTGCTTGTGCTGGTAATAGGCATCCATTTGGGTGTCCAACTGGGGATCACCATATACCAGCAGCTTGGTTAGGCATCCCAACATGAGAAACACATTCAGTAGCCAGAGCCAGGAGTTGTGACGCCAACTCATGTAGTCCGAGTTATCTGGAAAGAGCAGAAGCTATAGCAGTCATTATTGACACACTTAATCCCTTACCTTCCGTATCATAGTTCAAAATGCTCCGTTGCTGGTGTCCACCCAGATCGTTGATATCCCCGAAATCATTTCCATCCGCTGCGAAGGGCGAACGTTGGAGAAGCGCCTTAAACGGATTGATTGCGATAATGGCGAACATGAACATGCAGAGGCCCAGACGCGAGTGAGTGGCCATGCCTCGCATTGAACTAGGCACCACCAGAATGTCGTCCTTGGAGCTGCTGCTGCCGCTGTTGCAGCTGGCATTGGATCCACCATACGGTGACGGGGGCAGCGAGATATCCGAATGGATGGGCGACAACGATGGATCGGAGACATCGCTCCGGGGCGGGGTCAAGCCAGCATCCGTGTCACAGGCCAGGGATTGCTGGCGTCGCTTCTTTGACGAGGACGTGGAGCTAACCAGTGTGCTGCTGCCCAGCTGGAGCAGATCCTTAACCTTAGAACCATCGCGAGCCATGAGCTCACGTTGCAAACGCTGTAGCTCTGACTTCAGCTCATAGTTCTGACGCTGCAGATCTCGAATCTTGTCTATGGATTTGCGGAGCACCGCAGATTTGTTCAGCTTGGCGGCATCCCCCACGACGAGATTTTTTAGTTCCGTGATCTTGTCGTTTATGGAGGTGCGATAACGCCGTTCAATGGCATTGTGCGCCGAGCGCTTCACCTCCTTCACCTTGGGCTGGACTCGTTGAATGGCCACCTTGCCGTTGCACGACGTGGAAACACCCGACACTACTGTGGGAGCAGGAGTTGGTGCTAGCTCCACCGCGGCTGTCTTGCGCGATGTCTTTGGGCTGTTCACCGGCGGATTCACAATTTCTGGGAGCACGGGCATGCTTGGTATGGTGTACTCATTGCTGGGCACCTGTAAAATATAGCTCTGCACATTTGGTGCCATCTTCTTGCTGGCATAGTGTGGCTTCTTTGACGTGACTGCTGCTACTGCTGCTGCTCCTGTGGTGGACGTGGGTTGTGTCTGTGGTTGCGGTGGTGATGGCGGAGATGGCGCTGCCTCCGCCGGCAACTGATACACAAATCCGTTATTTGCAGGCGACGCAAAGAGAATTGCGGTTGTCGGATGCTGTTGTTGTTGTTGCTGCTGCTGCTGGGGCTGCGATTGATTCATGTCCATGTGATGTATCGTCATTGTGGGCAGCGGTTCCAGCATTTGGGGCATAGCTTGGGGTGTGAAGCTCGGATTGCCCTGATACAGACCGTTGAGATGCATCAATTGCTCCACCTTAATGTGCAACGGAGAATCGAGGTCGCTGTGCTTCTGCTGTTGCTGCTGCACAGGCAGCGTAGGTGACAACTGCGGCTGCTGAAGGGGAGGAGGAGACTGCTGCGGCATATCCATGGCACATTCCAGCAGCGCAGGCGTGCCATTCATTTCGAGATTAATGTCATCGGCGAGTTGAGATGGATCCAAGTCCATGTCGGTGAAAAAATTGTTCAGCATATCGCAGGGTATCATCTCTTTGATTATATTGAGTGCATCCTCCTCCTCCTTCATTAACTCCAGCGAGGATCGGGAGTAATAGTCCATGTCCTGATCAATATTCATTTTGACGTCGACTTTGTCAGATTAATAATTGTATTGAATTTGCTAAAAGAATAGAGACAAAACACATGTTTGTATATTTTATCTTCTGTTTTTGTCTACGGCGTATCATTATGTTGTAATCTTTGTTTTGTTTATGAAATTTCAGAGCGGCGCAATAAGCAAGCGAAACAAAAACAAAATCGTAAACACGCGTGAGAGCGTACACACATATGCACATTCTCACACTCTCGCACACACACAATCATGTATGCATGTAAACATGCAAAGCTTTCCTCGACCAATCAGAATGCGCGCGAAGAATCATACGATGTGACGGCGACAACAGCGTTGTCACCTCTGCTTTTCCAACTAAAGGCAAGAATGCATGAAAATTGCAGCTAACAAATATCAAAATAAGTTAAAAATTACCTACAACTAACTAGGTATTTGTAAATTACAGTTGAAATCAATCACCAACCTAAAACAAGCACTTTGTTGTTATTGTTTTGGAAACCTATTGCGGTTTATTGTTCGCCATAGTTTTATCTATATGACACTTTGTGACTGCTGTTCGGAAACTAAAACGTTTGCAGTCCTATTTCGCACATTGTTATTGTTTAGATCTTATTTGTCATATGCAACCAAATATATTGATGTGTCGCGACTACCGAAGTAAACAGACAATTGGATGTCGAAATAATTTAGACTGACACATAATATCGATACGTATCGATATTATCAGGCTAAGTATGACCAGCTGTATCAATTTTAAAAACCATATGAATTTGTCGACACATCAAAAGCAACCCTGTGCCAGGGTAATAGAAATTTTTAAATTGTACAGCACTAGCCATAGCTGCCATGTTTCACTTCCTGTGCTTGCGAACAAAATAGAATCGCCAAGAAAACCCTGCGAGTGAGTGTTTTAACATCACACTCGAAAATAACATCAAAGTGGTAGTTGAAAGAGTGCCACAACTCGAGCCGCACTTATACCAACACAAAACAACAAACTAAGAGTAGCAACCAAAAATTCAAGTCAATAAAAACAAAGTAGCGGCAACATTTAGCAAACGCAAACTTTGCCGCAGAAGAAGAGGGTACCTTATTTTTCTTGCTTTTATTTTTGGAAGCGCGTGTGTAGGTGTGTGTGCGCTTTTGAGTTAGAAGAACAACGAAAATAGCTGAAAAGATGGCAGACTCGGAAAAACAGCAGCAGCTACCCATTGAACAGCAGCAGCCGCTAGCCCAGGAAGAACTGCTGGATGATGGTCAGCAAGCGCAGGGCAAGCCCGCGCCGCCACCAAAGGAAATAATTGGTAAGCATAGAAATCAATTTGCATTTTCATTCATGCAAACACATGGCGAGTGGTGATACCAAAATAGCAATGAAAAGAACGGCGCGCTTATGTACATACATGTGAAAAATGTGCGTGTGGATGTGTGTGCGTGTCTTAAAATATACACGCGACGCCATTTTGTATGCAGCAACCATACATACATACAAATTCATACGTTCGCCGGTTCGGTTGCCGCATGAGAAAAGCGGCGCAAGAAACGAAATGAAAATTCTGCTTTTTGCCGGTGGCGCAGCACACAAACATCGCCCCCGCGCTACCGTTTCCGTCACTCGACCACCCTGCCCAACAAATGTTGGCAACCCAATTTATTAGCCGCCAACGTCGTAGTTGTTGTCATTGCTGCTCTCTTATTCTTGGCGCACTCTCTCAAATCTGAGAGCAAGTTTAGTTTGTTTGCTCGTGCGTGTGTATGTGTGTCTGTGTGTTCATTGTTTTGGTAACTATTTGTATACACTGGTGCGAAGCACTCAGCAGAACTTCTCGGCATGTGCTACCAAAGAATATACGAAATTTCTTAAAGTATTTGTAAATAAATTATTTGTGTAATTTAAATGCGAAAAATTAATTTAATAATTAAACGTTTATTAGCCCGAAAGTCCTTCTGAATTCGATTTTGATTTGGCTTTTTTAAATGAAACTTATCGATTGCAATTATTGCGATGCTGTGATTCGAGTTTAACCTCAATATTGTAAAAATCATATTTGTGTTTTGCCTTGCAGCCACTAAAGTCACCGGCACGGTCAAATGGTTCAACGTGAAAAGCGGCTACGGCTTCATCAATCGCAACGACACCAAAGAAGATGTATTCGTGCACCAGAGTGCAATTGCGCGCAACAATCCCAAAAAGGCGGTGCGTTCTGTAGGCGATGGCGAGCTGGTGGAGTTCGATGTGGTCATTGGCGAGAAGGGCAATGAGGCGGCCAATGTAACCGGGCCGTCTGGTGAGCCGGTTCGTGGCAGTCAGTTTGCTGCTGATAAGCGTCGTAATTTCCGCCCCTGGATGAAGAAGAATCGCCGTAAGCAGCCAGGCGATGGTGACAACGAAGGCGATGAAATGGCGCCGATACAGCAACAGCAGCAACAGCCACTTGATGGCCAGCAGCAGCAGATGCAAGGAGGTCCACGCCAGCCACGTCAAAACTATCGTCGTGGACCTGGTGGTGGTGGCCCTGGTGGTCCACCCGGTGGCCCACGAGGTGCACCCCGTGGTGGTGGCGGAGGCCCAGGCGGACCACCCGGTGGACCTGGACAGCGTCGCTACAACAACTATTATCCGCGTCAAACGCGTCGCGTTCTTGGCGGCGGCGATGGCAGTGCCGAGCCAGGAATGCATGATCAGAATCCCGATGGTGTACAGCGAGGCGGTGATGGACAATCCCGTCGTGGTGGTGGCGGTGTCGGTGGACCCCAGCGACGCTTCTTCCGACGCAATGGACCACCCCCACGTCGTGATGGCGGCGAATACAGTAAGTAGCATCCAATGCCCTTTGGAAATAGTAATTTCCAGTCTTTCATTGGACTAACTAATGTTTCCGATATTTAGTTCAGGGAGGACAAGGTGGACCGCCCCGTCAGCCGTTCCGTCCCCGTCGTCAGAATCGTAAACCCAATGGACCTGGCGGTGGCATGGAACAGCAGCCACAGCAGGTAATGAACTAAAAGCCAAAAATAGAACAAAACAAAATAACCAACGATAACAAAACAAATCACATCAACAATCACAACAACAAAAAGAAAAACAACTAGCTAGCAGCACGTCAATAACAACAACAACATCAAATCAATTAAACTAATAACAACAACAACTACGACATGGCTTTCGGTGGCGGCAACAACAACTAAAAATAACTGCATTAAAAATGTGCTCATAATTAACACAACTAACACACTCACACACACAAATACAAAGATACTTTAGAGGCTTTGGTTTTTAACATTTCCGTTAACACGCATGTACTGTGGGCTAAAAACAACATACTATGCAAATACTACGAAATGTGTAACAACTTCAAAATGCAAATGATTTCGAAACTCTTTGATTTTTATTTAATTATTCTGTTTCATTACTTTCTTATTTACTGTTATTCCAATTTCTGACATAATGTCCACTCCTCCACGACTACAACAAACACCCACACCCCTCACTCCCGACAAACCCCAACACAGAATGGCGCTCAAGAGCTGCAAAATACAACAACTGAAAGCACAGCATAAAAAAACGAATACAACATCAGCAGCAGAAACCACTGCAACCGCAACAACAACAGCAGCAGCAGATGACAAAGAATCACCAGAAGAAAGAGGAGGAAGGAACAGAGGAAGTAACAAAACATGAAAAAGAAAACAAAAATTTGTAAATGGGCCGCGCCTCGTTATTGGCACTTTGTTTTGTTTTAATCTGGGGTAAACGACAGCAAAACAATAATGTAAAATTGCTAAGCAAACCAAAAAGAAACAAACAACAAATAATTGCAAGAAATTCAATGGCAAGTAATAATCATTTGATGTCTGGTATTTATGTATGTGCAGAACAGCGAAACAGCGAAAGATTTACATAAATTTCAATTGTATTATAAAACTCAGCGAATCCAAATAATAAACTAAATCGGTCAACATTTAAAATGGAACAACAAAAAAATGAAAATGAATGAAAAATTATATATTTATACATAAAAATATATATATTAATATAGCTATTATACAAATATTTATTAAAAACAAAATACAATGGCTTAAAGATTTATAGATTTGTAATTTTACAAGAAAGTTTTGTTGTTCGTTTAACCAGCTTTCAATATTTAAGAGTTTCGGACTAAAGATGTTGACATAACCTCACATTTTATATAAATTCAACTACACTATTCACATGCATACAAACACACACACACACGCAAACAAACAAACACCCACACAGTCGAAGCTGCATCTAAAATACGTAAGCTCTCACTACTGAAAGTCGCATATAGCGGTAAGCCCCAAAATAGCCTAACAACAGTCCCAAGAGAGCAGGCGAGAGTAACGTATAGGGAGAGAAAGAGAGAGAGAGTAAAGAAAGCCCCACAAATGAGAGAAAATCCAATTTGTAATTCAAAACACAGCAAAGAAAGTATATACAAAATGCAGCAATGCAACAAAGAGAAAAACTAAAAAAAATATATTGGAAAAAATAAAAAAATTGAAAAATATTAAATGCTTGTGAATTTTATTGCTAATTTATATATACAAGGGTGGGAAGTGGGAAAGAATGAGAGTTTCTAATTACAATTATCTTTACTTCAGAAATTATTCATTTTTGAGACTTTCCTTTACTTATTAACTTAATTCTAATATAGTAATTTATAAATTGGTTGTTAGCGATGTAACTGTCGAGATATTCAGCCTTTCCAAGCGTCCCAGTACCAGGAGCTCGTCAATTGACCGTTTTGCGTAGAATTTCTGATCCTCGCTCAGCTTGAGAAACGCATGCGCCCATGCACGGGCGTAACTTTCCGCCTCTGATATGGCGGTAGCATCGATACGCATTGTTTGTTCGCGAGTTGGTTTAATGGTTTCCTTTCTGAAGTCTTGGGAAACTTCCTCGGGGATCTGGTCCAACTCGATGGGTTGGATATCGGGCAAGTCGGGCGACCATGAAGACTCCTCCTCAGAGAAGAGTTTCAAAAGCGGACGTTCACTGGCCAACGATATTTCTGGGGATTCGAGCGGTTCGATCTGCATCAGAGGAAAATGGTTAGGTGCTACCCAATGTCAACGCTTGATTAAATAGAACTCACAGTTATTTCTGGACTCATAGTAGTTGTGATATTATCATCCTCAAAGTCCTCTTCCGCATCGCTATATTGCTCAGCTTTTGAGTGATAATATTCCTCCTCGTAATGTTGCTTGCTCGAAGGCGCCGGCAGTCGTTGGAAATTATTGCTACTCCGTTGTTGTTGCTCTGGGGATTCGGTCTCTCTGCCATGTTGCTTGAGATAGCGTACATGGCATTTGTGTATACGCAGATTAGATGTGGTGCCGCCAGTGGATTGCATTACCCGCTTACAGCCCAAGCAGTAGTATCGCCACTTTAGCTTGCTGCCATCTGGGCGTGCTATCTCCCGGTACACATTCCATACGGAGCTTCGTTTGTTCTTTTTTACTAGCCTGTATTGTCCGTCGTGGATCTTTAGTAATATATCAAGTTGGGATTCTGTACATTTTGCCTCCTCTTCCTGAACATTTATAACAAACATTGTTGTTTCTTGTTTTACTCCAATCTTTGCCAATGTACGCGTAAGTGTGACCGCCTGAAGTGACTAAAAAAATACCGCAAAGCTTATGGAAAATATACTAAAATACTAGAAAATATTGGAGCAGGCAACTTTCGTTTTAAACCGTTTTTAATTTAATGTTATTCATTTATCATCAATCTTAATTAACAAAAACTAATAAACTTAACACTCTGAATACTTATTTATTTAATTTGGAACGTTATTTATTCGTATTTCGCAGAATTTCGAGCAGCGTTTTACTTATTGCTGACAGATCTCTAGAGATATGTTTCATAACTTGCAGTTTTTGTTTCTCGACTTCCAATTTTTCACGCTCAATTTGTAACAGAGCATCCGTTGTAGTATTAATTTCCTCCTTGGATGGGGTTCGATTGGGTTCACATTGCCTCGGTTTCTCAGCTACAACTGGAGAAGTTTCAACTTGTTTTTTTTCTACCCTTTTCACTGTTTCTGGGACCCATTCCTCATCTGTCATAGAACACGATGCGCTCTCAGTATCGGTACTATCTCGCTCTGAAAATAGCATTAATATTAACACTGATATTTAAAGCAATTTTGGCACTAAAACTACCAGTCTTGTTGAATAGTTTCTCAAAATCCGACTTTGTTCCGTACAGGAGCGCATTAACTCTTTTATAGTACCGCCAATTAGATCGCTTTCCGGACAGAAGCTTTTCCGTTTCCACCCTAAAATTGATCAATTCTTAATGGCAATTCTCATCTCATTGTTGAATGTGTATTCACTTGTGTTTTTTGATCATATTGTCCATTTTACACCTGATTTCTTGCTGCGTAAGTCCATATTCACTCATTCCAAAAGCCATCTCCAAGTGAATTTCCGATTTTTTCCGTCTACCCTGAAGACTCTTGAGATTCTTCTCCCATAGTTCGAGGAACAAATTTGTTGACTTCGGGGTCCAATTAAATCGCTTGGATTTGTGTAACTGAGGTGTCTGAACATGGACCGGAGATATTTCCACGGCATCCAGATCATCTTTGGGGAATTCTTCGTCAGACGATAGACATATATTCTTATAGACTATCTGTTTTTTCGGGATTGGGGACTTTTTACTGGGAGTTTCAGGCGCTGATGGTTTACTATTTGGTTTTGGGCGCGCGTCATCGGAAAACAGTTGAAGCAACGGTCTCACAGTTGATGCAACCGACTTAAAAACACTTTTCTGTTCAACAATCTCCTCCAGCTGCGTAGAGAGTGCGTTAAATAAAAGCAATAATAAATTATTCATTGGCTAGCATACCTCTGACTCGCTTAGATTCGCATCCAAATCGCTCGCGTCAAGGACATCGTCGTCGTACTCCTGGGCTTGTTGTGGGGACCAACTTTGTTTTGTTTGGACGCATCTCTTGCTTTGTGTTGTTGTGTATTCGGAAACCACTTTTAGCTTGTTGCCGTTGATTGTGCGATATCCCTGACTCGAGTAAAATCCATTGTTATTTCTCATTATGAGCGCACTGTTATTATTTGTTTACGTATGCTTGCATCGGCTAAGAATATGCAGTCTGCGTCTGTTGTTCCATATAATCATTGTTGTGCGACTTTTCCAACACTTGCAATGGTAATCGACAAATCGATAACAATAAGTGTTATCGCATTGAGCGCCATGTTTAAATTAAGACATCTGTTGGTTTTTTTCAGTTGCTTACAATTCCCATTTCCATATTAAGCCTTGATCCCACGTGTTGTAGAAGTGCAAAGAACTTTAGATACTTATGTGTTGATCGAAATAAATTGCTTAGATCTACAACGGCCCGATTCGCACGCATTTTAGATAATCAACTAAATCTTGTCGACTACACTCGAAGGTAGCTGGGAAAAGCTAAAGAAAAAACGGACGACAACAATCAACGACAATTGCGGCACGATTACGCCTAATGGAGTCTGTCCCATCTTGCAGTGAATTGAAAACACCAAAAGCAAAAAAATAGAAAAGCTGAACTGAACTAAGCCCCGTTGGTTTACTTTGTTTGACCATCAGCTAGTTAGCTCTGGGGCCCCAAGAGTTGTCTGACCGAGAACTGACGTCGAACGTGAAAGCCATCAGCCAACTAAATTGTGTGTTGCCTGTGGGAGCTCAGGCTGCAACCGGTTTTAGGAGCAATGCCATCATCTGATCAGAAGATCTGCTACACTGTAATCTGCTTCTTCCACCTTCAGACGGCTGCTAAAGTTTTTGGCTCGTGCTCATCGGTTCGGCTCTGTGTTCTGTGCACGCAGCTGCTTCTGGTCAAAAAAATTTAACACTTAAATTGTCACTTAATCGAAAATTAAACTTTATTGGTGGCCACCAGCTGCACTTATTTATTTTTACACCTTTTTGGCGCGTGGTTCAGTTGATGAGCGAACAGCTGGTTCCAATTGGAGCTCAAAATTGCTAAGCCAGAATTGTATGATTGTATGCATGCACGTAGGTGTGTATATGTGTGTCCGTGTGTTTTTAGGCATTTGCACAACTCAAACATCGAGTATTGAAGGGTCTTCACGACCGTCGCTTTTGCTTTGAAACATTTATTTTTGCTGCTGGCGTTCGGGCCATGGGTTGTGCTGTGCAACAACAATGGAAGACGACGACCATGACATTGTGCAAGAGGCGACATCGAAATGTTGCAGATACATATTCATCCTGTTGCTGTTGTGGTTGTTGTTTCCACCACTAGCAACTTGATTATGGGCCATGCATTAACATCATTATGGCGATGGGGAGACCTTATTTGTTTGGCTTGCCGCATAATTTAAGTTAAAAGCCGTCGCACAAATGTCGCGTCATTGTTGCAACGTATAACTTGCAACTCGAGATGATTGTTGTTGTTGCCTACGCAGTTGCATGCAGCATGTTGATGATGGCCAAACCCAGGCTCAGGTCTGCTTCACTCAGTCTTCTGCTGGCGCTTGATTGCAGGTTGTCATGTACAGACTCCGTCCCTGTCTCAGACTTGGGCTCATCCGAAGCTTTGCTGACATGGTGCTTTTGATGTTGTTGCTGGTGCTGTATTTGTATCCCGAAGACATCCATTCCACATGTCCCTCAATTGCATTTATGTTTGTCATGTCCTTTTTTTGACGTGGGTCGCATGCATTTCTCATGAGCTTTAATTTAACTGCTTTGTTTTTCTGGGTGTGTGCAATTTGATGTCGTGTCACGTGAGCAGCTCTGACACGCACACATCTCTTCACTTGAGGGAGTGCATCAGCATACATAACCTTATTTATACAATTCAGCCCATAAAATTACAAACTTATGTTTGTACCTTGCGTGGGTGGGAACACAACAGATGGAATTACTTATGCGTTCAAAGAGAAGCACAACTGAACTGTTCCTAAACTCCAGCACTTTCATTTCATACAGAGAATCTTCGCTTAGGAACATTTAATCAGGAACAGTTTGGGTAAGGAACACTTTAATTACTTTCCTTAGGATCAGTTTTACGCAATGCCACAGTTACTTTATACTATATATGTGTGTGTGTGTGTGAATATCAAATAAATTGCCAAATAACTGCATCTAACTGTGAAAAACATTAAAACATTAAAGAGTTTTCGTTAAGACCAAAAGATCACTAATAAAGATTGCTTTCAGCACAAATATCACCTTTTTGAGCCCATTCAGAGATTGAACTCTGACGCTAATTTGATTTGACGAAAGGCAATTTACGAGAATCTCGTCTTGATGGGATGATGGGTTTGTTTGGGAGCTTATCTGGTCGGCTTGTGTGCGCTTCTAACAATTTGGGGCCATCAAATTAATTACGTACTCGTAGAAAGAAAGAGAGAGAACAGTAGCTGTAAAAAGTTAATGAGCTACGGCTGTGGGGCATAGAACACAGGCGAAATGAAAAGAGTCGACACTAGCAAGAAGCCAACTAGAAGTCAAAACAAAAACGAAGAACGCATCGTGATCGAAAATCGAGTTTGTTTTGATTATGTGACAAAGACGAAGAAAAAGAAATAAAATACAAATGGAGAGAAAAACGACGAAAACAAAAAAAACGAAGCCGATGGCTTTTAATTTAAAAAGTTGCTGGCAGAGCAGCGTAAAACGTGCAGCGCGAGTGAAACAAACAGGGAGAGCGCGAAAGAAAGAGAGAGATAGATAGAGATAGACGAAGATCAGAAGCAGCAGAAAATTGAGCAAACAAGCATTTCCCACTCAAACAAACCAGTTTTGCACTCCCACACATACAACAGACTAAACACACCAATATGCTAAAAGAGAGAACGAAAGAGCGTAAGACCGTGCATATGTTTGAGTAAGTATGTATGTATGTGTAAGCTCACGCGTTTGGAGTTTGAAGACAAGCTCTGCTCCTCTGGTTCAGTTGCCGTTTAAGGCTCGTTCGTTATACACGCGTGTGCCGTGGCATTGTCTTGGCGTGGTTTTTCGTATTATTGTTACTATTACGGATTTCAGCTTTTAATGGCTGCAAAATACTAAAAGCTTAAATTAAATAGCAATTTCTATGAGCAACAATCCTCTAATTATATCAATACACAACAGTTTACTAGACACCGATCGTAACCATTGAAAACATAAATTTATGTCAAAGTGAAATACAATTTGTCTACGAAGAAAGCTAAAAACTGACAAAAATATCTGCGACATTGGCAAAGTTTTACTGGAATTACATTACTGTGGGTATGTATTGGCACATACTTGTGTATGCGGTTTTAGTACGCTCTAAAATAGGGAGTAAATTATTTTTACTTGTTGATTCAATAGGCAGAGCGACCTTCCGGACTAGTTACATTTATAACAAAGCTAAAACTGACCTCGTCAACAATGTCGAATTTCTTATGTCGAATAGTTACCGTTATCAATATAAATTTGATTCACTTTAAAGAAGTACATAATCTGCAACTGCCAGGGGTTAATTCTTTCATTGTGATTTCGAAAGTAATTTCGAACGGTACTTTAAGTTTAAGCTTTTAAATTTCAGTTGGTTGCAATTAATCGGAAAGTGCTTTAAATATTATTTTTAATACTTTCCTTTAATAGTTGCATCTGTTTATTCAGTGTCTGTTGCACGGCGATAAAACTGGGTTAAATGAATAAGTTAAGACTCGACTTGGTAAGAATTGTTTTAGGCCTCATCTTTCAGATTGCACAGCTGGGCCAATATCTGGGCCCAGTACTGTTTGTGAATCGTGACTTGTTTTGTGTGCCGCCAGTAACGAGAGTGGGCCACTTTAGGTTGCTGTTACCGGGGAACGGGGAAACCTTTGCCTGCCTGAACTTATTGCCAAAATTATAATCGTTCAATTGATAACTAGGATTGTCTGTGTCTGGTTTGGTCGCTCATGATTGCCTAATTAATAACGCCTTGAAGTTCCCGTCTCTTAATTTTTCCTTTTTCAGTGTATTGGGCTATTTAACTGGGATAAACTTTTTGAACCCACTCCCACGTCGGAGCACTTCAATGGCAACGAACAGCTCCCCCGACAGTCCCATAATTCTTGGACTTAAATGATTACAGAAAAATGCCCGACTGTTTTTTGTGGGTGGATTTTATCCACTATCGCCCACTGATTTCAGAATTGCATTTTGCTCTATTGTCTAGAATAAGGCTTAAATCTGTGCTGTGATAAACGTTATCTTTGTTACACCAATGCCTAGGGGTTCATGAAATCACAACAAATGTGGTAACAAATTTGTTGATATCAAAATGCAAGCAAGAAGAAGACAAGTTTTTGACTAACGCTCACTAGAATCAGTAAATATACATTTATAAATTAGCTTTATACAATATATGTATACAGTATTTCCTGGAAATGATTTGTGCATTTTTTATTCATTCTAAACGTTATTTCGATAAAATGTCCAATGAATCATTTTATACTACTAGAAGAAATGTTTTCATCCCCGTTATAACAAATTCTTATGGTATAATTGCGTTATATAGAACATAGTTAGAATCTGGATATATCTTACATTATTTTAGTTGTCTTAGATTCAGGCATACTTTGAATTTTTGTCGGGGACTAGTTCAAACACTTTAAGAAGTTGCATCGCAGCGACATCGGTTGTCACTAAATTGACCCATTTCAGAGCTTAAGGCAATGCTTCAAGAAAAGAAATGATGCCAAAGTAGAAGAACAAGATGATAAAGAAGAAGATGAGAGAAAAAAAACCAGACTGACGGCTCAGACAAAAGCCTAGAGAATTCGCCCTCTCCCGTTCAATTCACGCAGACGAACCAGTTGCAAGCCGAGTGCATGTCGTACATGCCCCGAAACAGAAAACAGAAAACAAAAACTAAAACTTCATGGTATTTCTTACAGCTTCCTTGGCCGCTAACTTTTGGCGGCCACTGTCGTGCTTTCTGATCTGCTGCTGCTGCTGCTGCTGAGTCTGTGCTGAAGTTGAAGTCTGACCATTGCATTCTTATCTTAATATGCACATTTCTTCGTGCTTCTGTCTCTTGCGTTGTCTTCTTTGGCTTGCCTACGTGTGTTAAGGCAGAGAGAGCGAGAGAGAGAGAGAGAAACAGTGGGAGAGTGGGAGAAAGGTGGTGGGAGGAGCATGGTGATATGTGTACTCATTAACGAGTCAGTTAACGGTACATATTGTAGCAGGTTATGTAATGCCCGACAATGGTGTGATATCGTATCTCATGGCCCGCCATGCTAAGGTAGCTTATAGTATAGTTTAACATGTGCCCGATAAATCAATCCGCATTACAAAGTTGCAGTTAATGTTTGTTGTTCGTTCACTTGCTAATGACATAAATTGTCCACACAGCAACTTTTGAAGACTTTATTATGTTGATGAATGCATTTTGGCAATTGCTTCGCTGCAAGCAATCAAGGTGCAAGGGGCAATCGGAAAATACCCCGGAAGTTACACAAAAAAAAATTTTTTAATCTGAACTTTAAAATTTTAAAAATGTTTAACCAAAAAGCAAAACATAATTTTTTAGTGGTAAATGAAAAACAGATAAGACTTTACCGGTTCCTCATTGATCTGAGTACGTAAAAATCTATTATCTTTTAAGATATTCAAACTGAGCATCTCAGATCTGAACCTGAGATAACACATTCAATTTAGGTACATTGGAGTTATAATTTTTACTTTTTAATTGAACTTTTACATACAGTCGTTTGTAATTGTTTGCATTATATCTTTAAAAATGTAACCAATAAACTTCTTTGTTCATTTAATGTAAAAGTTAATTTTAGTTTGTCTATTATTTTAAGAATCGAATTAAGATTAATCACTTTTATTGATTTTCCTAGTCAACCCCAGAGCTAAAAATGTAACAATTCAGGGTCACTCTCTCACATAATATTTAATAATTTTAAATATATCACAAAAAGCAATAATAATGTAAAAAAAATGGCAAGATAATTCCGGCTTGATTTAATGAGCCGCATCGTATTTATCATAGTGTCAGAGGAGAGTTATGTTTTGAGTGAAGTTTCAGCTTTGTTTTGTTGGGCTTATTAATGGATTAATGTATTTTCGAGTTGACTGAACCTCCGCCTAGACCATCCATCCATCCATCCACATTGCCTACGTTAAATCACATCGCTGTAATTAAGTAGCGCGTTTGAATTTGTATAAAATTAAAATGTTTAAACAAAAAACAAAAAAAGAAAGAGTGTTTTAAATATTCATGAGTTTTGTTGGATCCGGTTTTGACTCTTGACTTTGAAAAAACTTTTGACACGGATTTGGTCTTTCGACCGGAAAAAGAAGCACGCGAGGGCTATAGAGGCGTTACCAGCAATCCGGGGAACTAGAGAACCAGTTCAGCTAGTTCCAAAATTCATGTAATCATTTTAGTATTGAACAAAATGAAACTTCCTTAATCAATCAATTTAAATTGTACTAAAAAGCATCATTTAAAACCATTCAAGTGTTATTTAACAACACTTACAAGTATAAATAGTGTTTGACAATTGACAACTGTTTAATGAATTCCCAATGGGAAGTTATGCTTAAAATCTGTGTCAATTTCTTGTCGCATATTTCTTTTGTTTGTTTTTATCGCATTGTTTTGATGATTTTGGCTCAAATTTAGTCACACACACCTACACCAAAGAGAGTGCAGGTGTGTATTAGTTTTGAGCCACGAAATGTGCGTCACATGGAATGTATCTAAATTCTTGATTAACATCGAGTTGTCCGTTTGTCGTCCGTCTTAAATTTTTAGTGACTATTAGGTCTGGAGTTGGGTTTAACATTTCCTGGTCAACTTGGTGATAACTAACTTTTGGTACTGACCTATGCTACAGTTAAAATTCGAATAGTTTAAGTTTAAAATCTCATATTTAAAGCATAATGTGTGCTTTATATTATTTACATAAGTAAAGAGTTTTGATTTGCTTTCATAATTGTGCACATTGTATCATATAGCTCCCATATGACTAATCGGTCAATAATTAGAAACCATCAGTGGAATAAAAACATGTTTTATTTATTGAGATATTTCTACTTAATTAACATACTGTATTAAAATTATATTTCTGTAAATTTGCTCTGGATCGACATTTATATCATTTAGCTACCATTGAACTAATCGGTTAAAATCATTGACTCTTAGAGAAAACATCAGTTACCTATGTATATATGCTTGGTCCTGAACAAGTACGGTTATTTTACAGTCGACTCCCTCGAGTGTACCCGTTTCTACTACTTTTTATTTGTCTTTCTACTTGTTTTCAATATTTATGTTATTCGCAGAGTTTTTTGCCAACTTTTTTTTGATGCGGCTTAGGTGTCTCTAGGTGTCTCTAGGTGCCACAACAGAAGATCTTCATGGTTGTTTTCTTAGTGATATCGTATATTTGCTGGTTATTCAATGAGTCGCAGACTTTTTCGGGAACGTGGGACACTTTTTAGACCAGAGAAAAAGAGAAATTGAGACCAAAGCTTTATTTTTATTTTCATTTTTAAATTTATTTTTAGACTTAGCCGACATAAAAGTTATTTTTATTTTTTAACATTTAAGGTCTTTAATGATTAATTATATATCATTGTAATTATTGTTAAATAACTACAAAATGATATCTTCATTCCCAAGTTGCTGTGAATTAGCTGTTGATACACTCGACTTTTCTGAGGAATTTCAACACAACATAAATGTATCTGAAGTGAGTGTAGTACGTGTATCTATTGCTGAAAAGGTGTCAGTTGTGATTGCGCATTTGTGGCGTGCAAATTGAAGAATTTCCAACGTGGGAAAACGAGTTCAACGTCATTGGAGCTAATGTTGTTGTTGTTGTTGCTGTTGTTGATATTATTGCCATTTTGTGTGATTTTTTTGAAGCGAACGCCCCAAAATCAAGTCAAGCTGAAAAGCGTTAAAAGTTTAAATAAACAACGTTCGCTGCGGAAAATCGCTCACGCGTTGCATTTTGTGGCGAAAAGAAAAGAAAAACCAGAGCAAATACGAGTACAAGTACAAATAAGAGTACGAGTACGAGTACGAGTACTCGTGTGTAGTTCGAGTGCCCGATACCACTTACCATACAAAAACATAGTCGTACTCACAGATACTTGTATCGATTACAAGCAGAAACTTTGTATCTTTTGCATTTGGTTCAAACTTCGTAGAGATTTCTTTACGATTTGGCTTTGGCAAATTGTTGTAATTCTCTGCTCTCCGTTGATTGGCAATTTCTAATTGCAAAAGCATCGGCATTGGCCAATTCCCCCTTCCCACTTCCCCCTTGCCATCCCTCCCCACACAGCACACCTTCCATTCTGATGGCAGTTAATTGTGTACAATTATGCATTAATGAGTGCATTTGGCCAAGAGCACGAACTCAGGTTTGAGAATTCTTTCATGAAATGTTGCATGCATTGGCTAAGAGTTAGCAGATATCGAAAGAGATAGAGGGAGAATGGGAGAGAGCGAGGGAGAGGCAGATCGATTGTTGAGGGGATGATAGATTTTATACATGAACGGAAACTATTCGAGAAGCGATAAATTTTCTAATTGCACGCCATGATCGCATGCTGCGATAATACTAACCGATCATGATGATGATCAGTAGGATCGTGTGCGGGGTCGACTCATGTAATGTGTTCCTCAGATTTCTCAGGTTCCTCAGGTCATTCTGTCATGAGTTGTGTATTGAAAATAAAAACATTATAATTCTCAGCTAAAATAAATACCAACGATATTGCCCCAAGGTGCAAAGCTTCAAAGTGCCATAAAAAATGTAGTAAAAAGTAGAAACAATATAATAAAATAAACATCAATAAAAACTGAGTTTTGGGCATAAATCAATTCAATTGTTCTTGCCATAGTGGAAACAATGGCTAATGGCCTATTATAAGCCAACTTTTGAGTAATTTGGTATACATAGCCCCCACACTTGCGACCTTGTAAGTGCTACCTACACAGATACACACACATATTGAGTTGTGGTGCGAGCATACCCTAAGTCTCAACTTGACTAGGCAATTTGCACGTTGGCGACCGCGATTTGCATCTGAGAATAAATTGTTGTTAGTCGTAAAGTGCACAATTCAATATGTTATTTTGTCAATTAATTAAACAGCTTTTGATTAATATTCAATGCAGCACGAAAAGTTTATTGATTTGTGCTGCAAGTGCTAGTGGCATTTCTGTGTGGAAGCTATCAGATACTCGGGCACTTAAAAGATACTTTTTAAGTTGAAGGAAGAGAGGGGAGAGTGAAAAAAACAGAAACTTATACATGTCTAAAGATTATTTATGCAAACAAATATAAACATTGGATGTATATTTTAATTATTTTTAAAGTTTGTGATAGTTACTAAGTCAGAGTTAAGTCTCTTCTTTATTTAACACTTTGTAACGAAACTAAAATTCTTGATTTTTTTTTAAATTAAATAATTATAAATAAAAATCAACAGTTTTTATATTTTTAATAAGACTATTATAGTACATTAAATCTAAAAACAAAAACTTTGTCTTGGATTTTAGTTTTTAATGACCGTAGCTACTACTTATATTAATAGACTTTGGCTTTAAGATTCTCAATCTGAAATTAATTATTTAATGCCGAAATGGTTTTAAGCATTGAATTCAAAGTAATTATTATAATAACGTAATTTCTCAATACTTGAATTATTTCACTTATAAAAACAAAAGCTTAAACAATTTTTTTAACGATTTGACTATATCTATCTCATCGAAATCCTTCACATAACGACCTTTACACCTAATTAAGCCACTCAATGGTCATGTACGGCTTGAGTATTCACCGAGTGTTCAGTAACGCCCCATAGGAAATACTCTTGAAGTCAAACCATACCATTGACCTTTGTTTTCCTGCCTTGCGGCTGAGCTCAAGTTGAACCCCGACTTTTTTGAGCCTAAATCAACAAATTGCGAGCTTACGTGTAATTGCCATAACCACTAGAGACACAAACTATTCGCCTAATTCCCTGGCACAAGAACAGCCAATGAAACGACCTTCAAATGCAAAATATAAATACATTTATTTATACAAAAGAGGAACGAGTTTAGTAACTGCAAGCTTAGATCATAAATGTGGCCAACAGCCAAATTGTTGGACAAAAAGTCATACACTTAACGTCAAGGTCTCGCCTTCTATTGTGTTTTTACTGGGCTGCCGTAATACTAGTTATAATTACTGTTATTAATATAATTATTGATTTAGGAACACTCGTCGGTCTATTTTTGTTAAAATTAGCATGTCTTTCATCTGCTTGTTTCAGCTCTGTTAACAGGTTTGCAACGTTACACTATAGATTTTGAAGATACAAATCAGTGTCAAACTCGAGACTTCAAGAAGAATCAGCCAATCAAATAAAACTAAACTTTAAGCTAAGAAATTGACCGGGAACTATGAAGTATTAAAACTGATCTGCTTTTAGAATATCTACAGGGTATCATAAGGCATATCAACAAGAAATTTGCTTCACTCCAAGCCTTACTCTAAGTGGGTATTACTCTTATCCAACCACACTGTCTTCTACCGAACAGATATGAGAGTATCTCAAGTCCGCAGTTGGTAAAATACTCGAAAACGACTTTCAGCTGCCATCTTATCAGGTTGGTCAATCAATGTCAGCTTCGATTTCAATTTGAGCAGATAATACAAACGTCTGGCATTTTAGTTATACGATAGTTTGTTGATTTTCATATGAATATTTGTTTTTCTACCTAATGTGCCGCAATTACGTACACGGATTGGCATTTAATTAAAAAAACAAATATTCACACAGTTGCACTCATTGAGCGGTGGATTCCGCACAGTGGAACAATAACATATAAAAGATTGATTCTGATCCTTGAAGTAAACAAAATATACAGTTAAGGTAAAATAGTTAACTAAATTAAAAAAAAAAAACTTATTAATTAAAAAATAAATATTTATTTACTTAATACATTGCCTTTTTCGCATTTCGCTTCACTGTGCGGTCAATTCCATATACGATATTCGTTAGACGTCCAAGTCGACGGGTCTTATCTGCACGATAGCGGGGATTTGACAGGTTTAGGTTTTTCTTTTTCTTTTTCGCCGTCTCGATACTCGTTTGATGCTTTCGAGTATTTATATGGCTTTGTTTTTGTTTTAATCCGAGATTTGCATTTCTGTCCACGCAAATGATTTATGCGCTTCGTGCTTTATTGTTATTAGCATCATAGCCATCATGATGTATTTTAGCAGTGTATACCACAGTGTGTACCACAATTGGTTACCCTTGCCTCCTTTTCTCTGATTGAAACAGCAGTTCATACGCCTTTCAATCAAAACTCGAAACCGACAACTGACAACTGAGCAAATGGGTTAATATTTTGCAGCATTTGTGAAGTGCTACTCGAATCGAAGCACTGACACTATGCAAATAACCAGGCCAATAACTAGTTAACAAAACGCTTTCAAGGCCATGAGCTCTCGGAAGTATTCAAAGTCTATGGGCAGTTCCTAAGTCAAGTGCACGGCGGCTGTAATAATGATACATCTCAAACAAGATTAACCGGATATTCTTCGATGGAATTTAAGATATAGATTGATAAAAATACTTATAACGTTATATATAAATATGGTTAACGAAGCATGAAGACAATTTCCATGTTGCCCATTCAATTCAATTCCATTTCTATAATTCCTAACTGGTCAAAGCGCACATTTATTGTGTTAACATGTGGAGAGATCCCTGGGTGCCAACAGGATTTAGTCTTAGCTTGTGTCTAAAATCGGAGAATTCATTCATTTTTATACCCGTTACTCGTTGAGTGAAAGGGTATATTGTAATCGTTGAAATGTGTGTAACAGGCAGAAGGAGGCGTGCCAGACCCTATAAAGTATATATATTCTTGATCAGCATCAATAGCCGAGTCGATATAGTCATGTCCGTCCGTCTGTATGAACAAAAGGATCTCAGAGACTATAAGAGCTAGAAAGATGAAAGGGGTCGCAAATGAAAGGTACAATACCCAAGCAGTACAAGTTTGTTTTTGTTTTTCGACACGCCCACTTTAGGGCGTTCTATCTTCAAATAAAGGTAATTATACAGGTAAAACTAGAATGCTTTGTTAGCTATGCTATCTGAACCAAATTTACATGGGTAGTACATGTCTAGGAAGCTGATGTACTGACCAAGTTTGATGCAAATCGGACAACTATATCGTATAGCTCCCATAGGGCCGATCGGTCAAAAATACGCTCAAAATATGAATTTGTATGAAAATGTTCTGTTTGCCAAACTATCTTATCTATCACCATTGTTATTAACATATTGAAACTGAGTAACGGGTATCCTAAAGTCGCGAGGCGACTATAGCATTCTTTCTTGTTAATAATATTATTATGATGATGTGTTTTCACGAGTTTTGACACAAAACAAGACAAACAAATTATTTTTAATTGCTACAAGAGCCGCACACATCCACAGTCACAGCCAGAGTCACAGTCACAGCCAAAGCCAGGACAGAGGCCAGATGGAAAGTGTGAAAAACTAGATGAGCTCATCGCTTGGATGCTTTAGTTGATGTCTGTGTTGAACTGGTATAAATAATAGAAATGTTGCCAGGCCCCAAAGCCGAAAACGAACCACAAATAAATTGAATAAAGAAAAACCTGAAGATTTTACATCAAAGATTAGTGAAAACACAACGCGGGCTGCTGTTGTCAAATGGCAAACATTTGCCAGAACATGAAGAGAAATGTGCATTGATAGTGTGTGTGTGTGTTTGTGTGTGCACAACAAACACCACATGTGGTCCGTGGTGCAAACCGGGACAAGAGTTGTGCAAAGTCAGACGATGATCGCTGCTATTTAAGCCATGGCTACAGTCGGCATTAAGCCTGGTTTAACTCAAGTGTTGTAATGTAAGCGCGTCAGAAAAGGAGTGAAGAAAGAGGCAAGGAAAAGAGAAAGAGAGACGGAGGGAGAGTGTGAGAGGAGTCAGAAGACAAATGAGTGTTATGACTTCAACCGATTTGTCTAAGGTATTCGGAGGAGCTGAGTCGCAATGAAGCTAGAAATAAAGCTACTTAAAACTATCTTTTATTCAAATGGAAAGTGCTAAAACTTTTCTTAAAATTTTCAGAACATTTTTTGCTTTTCCAAAGGTTGTAGCAGTAGTAATATGCACAAAACACATTTCTACATATCATAGAAAAAAGGTTTTTTGTAATTCGAGTGCAGATATTTGGGAAAGTAAGTAGAAGTACTTACTGCAGAAGTATATATTATATGAAGAGTATATCAAGTTTGGACTTTTGTTAAGACTATTTTGCGGAGTAAGCAAATTACTCAACAGCCTCGAGAGGCTAAACAGCTGCGGGAATAAAGCGAGATATAGACATTTCGATAAGTCTGAGTCCAGAGAAGTTGGACTGAATTAAAGAAGTTGAGGCGGTAGGTGGAGTTAGGGGTATCTGCAAAGATTCGCCAACAATGAGATTCGCTTTTGTTTGGAAACACAGAGGCTGTTGTCTTTATTCTCTTTTTGTCTCTTTGTTTTCTGCCAGCATGAAAAGAGTTAAAAGCATAGAAGAAAACAAGTAAGAAAGGCAACAGTCGAGCGAGCCGACTGTAAAAGACCCTGCACTCATTCCAATACGCAGACAAAAAAGAAGTTTTCGACCAATTTGTCTCACGATAGATATAGCCTATCGGATATAGTTGTCCGATCCGGAGCAAAGATATAACCACTTTAAACACATAATGCGCATATTTGGCTTCCGACCAACTAAATAGACCCCAGTACTCTTTACGATACAGGGCTTAAAAATATGATTAAAATGGAGAAAAGAATGGGGGTTAGCCGTAGTGCTAAAGTTCTCTCTCTTTGCCGCCTCCGCCAACCCATACCTTCCTATCCCATCCCATCCCATCTCGTTTTCGAGGTTTAACCTTGAGCAAATTTCTGCGTTTCTAATGAGTTATTTGCAGCAGAAAAGCGAGGGACACGCGAAGCCGAAGCCAACAAGTGTCAACATTAATTTAAGAACAGTCCGATGTTCATTTCCATTGCGAGTGTCACATAAATTTTCTATATGCACATACATGTGTGTAGCCTCCACATCTTTATATCTTTAATTTGTATCTCTATCTCTTTAGCTGTATCTGTATCTGCAAGCTGAGCATATTTGCCACTCCCTACACTGAATTCTTCGGTTATTTCGTCTGTCAAAATTTATAAACAAAATTCTGTTGACGTCTCGGAAGAGTTGTCTACTGAGAAATACAAGATAGCGAACCATTTATACACTTTTCAGCTATCCCACTTATCTTATTTTTAAAGTCCATCCTGAAAATAAATATTGGGCGATTTCGAAACTAACCAATCAAAGTTTAAAGTAAGTTAATGCTAGACCATATAATAACTATGTACGTTGGAGTACTACTTTTTTATCAATTTTTTTAAATTTAAAATTCACGCTAATTCCTAAATTTGCAAATTGCGAGCTTTTATCAAGAGTTTTTGTCTTTTGCTTTAGTAGTTCTTTTTGAGAAGACAGACTTATAGCACTCATTGTTAGGGTATTAAAAAACACTCACATAACGTGGTAAAAAAATATTATAATAAATATGTATGTTTATGTGTATGTATATTTATCTTATTTTACTTTGTTTCTGCTTTACTTCTCTGCGGTTCTTCTCAGTTTTGTGGTGTCATTTGTTGTGCCTTCTTGAAGTTCATGCGCAGCATGCAAAATTTTGCTTGATTGCTTGTGTTGTTCCTCAGTTTTATATTTGGCTTGTTTTATTTGCTTTGGGGAGTTTCGGCCATAATACTGCTAAAGCAGACATATTTATGTATAGCATTGACTTATATCTTCAGTTCAATGAACATTTTACACACACAAGTATAAGTAGAGTCTTTTTGATTAAACTTTTAAAATTTGGCCCAATGTTCTTATGTTTAACGTCGTGTTCTATGTAAGCGAATGAGAACTCCATACTTTCTTTAAAATAACGATCAAAATACCTCCCCTTTTACACTCTACCTCTTCTTTATGAGGCACTAATTATTAAGTATAGACATATAAGCTGCTTAATCACTTTATAGACACTTTCTAGTTGTCTCTGTTACCATAAGCCCTTCGTGGCTAAGCCACAACACGACGTAAATGTCATCGTCCAGTATTATTTCTTGGAACTCTAACCTATCCCCATCAAATATTCTATGTGGTGACTGCACCTGGTTGCATCTTCATTGGGAATCTGCATCAGACGGCTTCTCGGATTGAGTTCAATTTATGAGTTTGCGGTGAGCTTAAGATACCATTTATGGGTTCAGTCCTGGACTTAAGCTTGAAATTAATGCGACAACTTGCTGCATCAGCTTGATTATTGTCCTTTTTCTCCTTTCCCATTTGCCCCTTGGTCCATCTGTCTGCCTCTCAGTGGCCCTGCCCATTTGGATTGCACATGTGCAAAGTCTTTTGGATTTAAAATTCTGCTTAATGATTTTTATGAATTTACTGCCAGCGCAGCCGGCTCAGAAATTGCGCATGCTTTGCCCCCAATGAGGCTGAACGGAGTGTGCATGCAGAAAGCGGGAATTGTGTAAAAGGGGAGGGTGGGAGAAGGGCAAGGGTGTTCAACAACTGCCCACATCTGAGGGAAACCTTAAGCAACAGTTGAAAGCAGGCGCGAAAACTTTGCTGCGCATCAAGGCAAAAACAGTTGAGTGCTTGTATTTGTGTGCGTGTGTGTGTGTGTGTGTCGTCTTTGTTGTTGTTTTGTAGCAGTCTTTTAAATTTTAAGTGCTTGTGCGCTCTGGATGGGCATGCTGCATGCTGCATGCATATGGCGCATGTTGCAACGCCTACTAAATCATCCGGCAGCATGCCTCACTGTATGCCTCCAGATACATTTGTTTGAACAAAAACAACACCATAAGTTGCACTTCCTGTACTATGTGTATGTGACGACTCTACTACGATCCAGATACATATATATGGCTATTTACATATATAAATAGAACAAATACTTTGCAAATTTTGAATGAAAGAATATCTTTGTTATACTACAAAACAACTCAATACTTGGAACAGAACTCAAGGTTGATTCAACGAATGCATTTTATTGACCACGGAACTCGCTCTTTAATCAAGTTATAACTGGGAAACAGGACAGCATTTGTTTAAAAAACAAGTGAGAAAGGCTGCAGTCGATCGAGCCGACTGTAAAAGACCCCGTACTCCCATAGTAGTAGACGGGTTTTAATGCCGCGTTCAGGATAGTTTGATATGATATTCCTCTAAACTAATGTTATATTACAAAGACTTTACTGTTTGATTAAATGCTCTAAAAACGGCTTTGAAGTTTAAAAGTTTTTTAGATCATATGAGAAAAGGGGGCGTGGAAGCTCAAAATTTTTAATGACATTGCATTAGGGCTATCCCCAGGAACCCGCATACCAGAATTGGTGCTCCTAAGTGCTATACTTTGTCTAAAAATAGATTTGGTACAAGGCATGTCTGGTTTTTTGCTCATTGCGGGGCGGTAAGGGTCGTGTCAACGATTTGAAATAAACTTGATCTGCTCGCGAAGATAACGGACTTTCATTCCAAATTAGGTGTCTCTAGCTTTTGTAGTTTAAAAGATCCAGGAGTTCATACGGCGGGCAGACAGACGGACAGACGGACATCGCTATATCGACTCGGCTGTTGATGCTGATCAAGAATATATATACTTTATGGGGTCTGCCACGCCTCCTTCTGCCTGTTACGCACATTTCGCTTCTGACAAACCTAATAGACCCCTCTGCTCTTTTTTAAAGTACGGGGTCTAAAAACAGGCAAGTTATTGTGTAACAGGCTGTAGGCGTGGCAGACACAGCATCAACGGCCGTGTCGATATATCCATCTGTCCGTCTGAATAAACAAAAAGATCTCAGGGATAAATTGAGTAATTGGTATCCTATCTATCTCTACAGAATAGGTGTTTTTGTAGTTACTAGCTGGATAAGCTTAAGTTCGATACGAAAATTATAAGTTCAATGTAGGTAATGATTAAAATAAGTACTAAGTTCACTTTTAAAAGATAATTACTTTAGTAATACAAATGTTTTAATATTGAAAGCGAAAACATTTTTACAAAATTATTAACTGAACACCAATTTAAACATACAGCAAATCCAATTTATTTATTATTGACCATTTCTGGCTACTTTAAAAGACACAACTGTTCTAATCTTTTACACTTCGACTGTGAAAATTTAAAACTATATTTCAACAGTTGACAGACTTGTAGTCTTTTCAAACTATTAAGTTAGCCATAATCTGTTTAAATGTAAGTCAACACTTTGCTATATGCTGATATGAAGTGAAAAACCAACTGAATTGTTTTAGTAATAGTAATCGAATAATCGAGTTATGTCCATCAAACGACAGATACTTGAGGATAGTTAGTTGTTTATTTGTTTTAAGTGGCAAATGATATGCGTGTGATTGAAATTCATCGAATGCAAACTGACGCCTTTGCACTTGGTTGCCCCTAAACAAACGACCAGATACAGACGTGATTCGAGTGGTTTCATCGCAGCTCCTCCCTTTCTCCTCCCTCTGCTCATCAGTCTGCTTCTTCTTCTTCTTCTTGTACTGTTCAGCTGATCGAACGTTTGAAGGCGTATCTGGTTTCGCCTTCGCTTTTCAACTGCAATCATTTTCACTTGAGTTCAGTTCAGTTACAAAGCCAAAGTCGCGCTTGTCAACTGGCAAACATGGCACAGTGGTACAAAATGATAAAAACGACCGGCTGGTAAGTTGGCGCTCTGAACATGGCCTAAAGACAACCATGGCCAGCACTTGTTTGCAGTAAGTAGGGTTGTATGGTTTGTTTCGAGTAGGTTCGATCCCAACAATCGATTTCTTATAACTATCGATAAACAAAACTTCTTAGAGATGTGCATATTCTCTTCCTATAACACAAATTCAGTAATTTTATTATTTTTAACGGTTCGTAGACCCTTAAACAATTAGTTGTGCTAAAAGGTTTTTATATGCAAATGAGTTGTACGTGTTAGTTATGTTATTTATTGTTTTCTTTAGGTCTTAACTTTCCAATGTAAATTATTATAATTGTTAATGGTGATTTAACTGTTTTCCGCTTGACCATTTGACCATTTTACACGTGTTTTATGCATGTGTTTCATGTTTGGTTCACAAGTCATGACCTTTGTTTTCACATTGTTTTAGGGTACAATTGAGTGCTTGTATGTAAATCATGTTATATCGTAAATTTTGAAGGAGAAATACTTGAAAATACTTGATGTGTTCTTGAAGAATCTGTTGTGTAGGCAGTTTTGATGCCAATTCTCGGGGTTACTTTCAAATCACAGAAAAAAGAGTTATAAGACCAAGTTTTACTGAGAAACATCACAGAACGAAGAAGTTTTCTTTGCTCAAAAACTTTAAGTTATCTTAAATGATCAAACATAAGCCAATTACATACGTTTTATTGTAATCAATTGACCAATTTGCCATGAGTTGTGTCCGAAATGTGTTTCTCTAATCAAAATTGCGTTTGTAGGTTAATAAAAAGTTGATCAAAAAAGTTCTTAATAAAACACAACTATGTTGAAGATAATCTCTTTAATCTATTCAGTTTTAACAATTTCTTTTGAAAATTCCACGAACAATAATAAAACATCAATCAAAAAAGGAAATTTCAAATAAGCTGGGAGCGTTTTGAAGGCCGTAAATCACAACAAGCCAAACTTGGGTTAGATCCAAAACACCTTGCCATAAATCTCAGCAGATCATTAGGTGCAACTGAAAATTGAACTCGGACTTTGGCAATAACTTTGGTAACGAATTCTGCGTTTTTGGCGCGCTTTGAATTTGCCCGACTTCCCCCCAAAGCCGCATCAATTGTGCGACCTTCAAACGGTCGACTCCAATTCACACAAACAGCTACAAATACACACACACACACGCACACTCACGTGTTGGTAGAAATCACGCCACTTGAGGCACTGTTGCCATGTTTCAGATGGGCCTGCTCCGAGAGTGGAACTTGACGGAAATATATTGCCAAACGGATGAGCATGAAAGAGGTTCGATGTTTACGTTTACCTGAAGGCAAAGTTAAAGGCAAAGGCAAAGGCGAAGGCGACTCCAAAAGCGATCGGTAACATGTTTTATGCATCCGTGGCAATACCAGCAAAAACAATTTATATATATACAAGTTTTGTACAGTGTCAAAGAAGAAAACAACAACAGCGAAATACTTTTAAAGGCAACTCCGAATGGCGAAGGTCGTTTCAACTTTAAAGGTAATGCACAGTGTATGTTTTGAATTCGCATCTTTTGGGTTCGCTACTCTTTTGCTAAAACGGTTCTAATCTTATCCCATAAAGTTGGCTGTTTAAAGCTTTTAGGTATAATATCTGAAGTATATCAGTTATAAGCATGATTTTATGCACGAAAACAAATGGATGCCTTAACTTTTAAGGTACATTTGTGCATTTAGTATTACTAGTTAACTGTTTTTTCTACAGTTTTAATGCTTTAAACATAAAATTTTTGTATTTAAAGCTAAGAGCTTTGCAATGCACATGAAAGCTCAGTCTTAAAGCATTTTTGATTTTTTCAAAAAGGTTGTACAGTGTTACCTTATTCGTTGAAGTGTAAAATAATTGCCGACTTTGCATACTTATCTTGCTGGAGACGCTTGTAGGGGTACGCACTGTATACAGTAGTAGGTCGCTGAGATTTATTTGCGAAACTGAACGGCGCGACGTTGATAAGAGCCTGCCAAATTGCTTCTGTAGCGGACGCGTCAACACAGTTTTCGATTTTCAAAATGTTGTACGTCGTTTTCTTTAACTGGTTGGTTCCCATCGTAAAGCCGTCGACTGATTTCCTTTTTGGCTACAAGCTCCGCTTATGTCAGTCAGTCAGTCAGTCAGTGTGTTTGTCTGTCTGTCTGACGATTGCTGAGTTGATCCGCGATTTTCTTTTTGCCATTTTTGCCATATTTTGTTTTGGTTTCTGTTGCCATGAAGTTTCTTTTGGGGAGTTGATAAGATGAATGTTTCCTACGTAAGTCTTACAAGCTTGGTATGTCGGTCAAGCAGCGACACTTGGTCTCCAAAACGGCATAATGACTTAATGTATTGCACAGAGGCCCAATGGGCCGGTGTTATGATCCATTCCACATACATGTTTATTATCACAACTGAGAATAAGTTCCCTGAGAAAGTATGCGGAATTGTTCGTATTTGGTGTTAATAAAATTGAACCAACTTAATCTGTGTGACATATAGAAAGACTTTCATTCCAGCACTTACTGCAAGATCTCATCGTTCAGGTGGTCCCTGATTGCTCGAGCAAACACAATATGCCCTCACAGGGTACCATATAACAAATATGAAATTACTGTGCCACATTATGAGTACTTTGAAGCAAAGTGGCAATCATGCACGGCAATTAATCACTTCGTGAGGGGAGTAGCACTTACTTCTCTTGTAATCCTTGCCTTACAAATGAGATATCTTACGACTTTCTCGTACTTCGGCTATTTTGTATGAACTGCACAACCGTTTACAACACTAAACTGGTAACTGTAGGGTTCACAACGTTTCAGTCGGTTGGCAAAAGCTCTCATCCTATTGATTTCATGTCAATTGTCAATGTCTATTGAGCTTTATAGAAACAATTAATGGACAATTAAAATTCAATCAAAATCCACGCCTTGAAGGCAAAAATCTCAGTTTTGATACAACAATTGCTTTTGTTTACTCTGGCATTGCATAAGCATTTCAGAGTGGAATAGGGGGGGTGAGGCAGAGAGCAGGGGCGCGGTAAGAAAGCAAATAAATAATAAACTTTCCACAATTATTTTGAAAAGTATTGAACTTTTCTTCTGCTGCTTCACGCGATTTACGCAACTTTCACGATTGCCCACAAAAAAATAAAATAAAATGAACAACAAAATACAGACCACAAGCCACATGCAACAACAACAACAACAATTTATTGCTGCAGCAACCGAGCTTGCAACGAAATGAAAAGCTCTAAAGGCCCACGCAATGTTCAAGAGAAACAAGAAAACAACAACAACAACAGAAACAGAAACAGCAGCTCCAAACGCGAGTGAAAAACGAAACCCTTTAGGAAATTTGTATGAAATCTGGCAGCCGATGCATAAATCCGTTTAAAATCGCGGGCCTGGCCAATCAAAGCAACCACAACAACTACAACTACACCTCCAAAACAACACCAACGCAGACCCTGAGGTTACAATTTTTGAGGCACTGTTTGGACATACGTTGTGCATCGCTGCTGTGGCACACTGTAGCACACTGTAGCACAGTGGGCGTGAACTATACATTTTTCAAGATCGCTGAGTTTACCAAAGACATTAAATCCGTATTTATTGGTCAGCCAAAACATCAACATTTTCTAATTGCATTTCTTATTGTTGGCGGCATCGAGATGGCGTTGCCAGCTCCTGCTGCAAAGTTTAAAGCGTTGCCAGACTAGAGTTGTAATTTGAGCCCACTGTGCATTGGCTTGGGTATAGACATATATCATGGACAGAGTCTATCGGATCATGGATCAGAGTCGGTTGCATCGTAGTGCCAGGTATTAATGAGTTTAAGCACACGCCTTACACGAGCTCTAGGTAGGCTTTCTTGAGTTGGCTAAGTCTAAGATTAGGCCAACTATGGGGGCGTCTTTGGCGTTGGAGGCACATCGCATATCAAAATGACACCATTGTGCTCGTAGTAAAGTAGTATCAATAGCTATAACTATCGTGTGTGTGGGATCGTGCACACGCTTTATATTATATTATATAAATACATATACACATAGATTTATATTTATATGGGGGCGATTGTCTAGTGGCACACGTTTGAAAGGCCCTGGATCGTCTTTATTCTGTATGGGACTTTTGATTAATGCTTGCCTATAAAACAGTCTACTTAATTATTCAGTGTATATGTTTTAAGTTATTTATTGTAACTTGGATTGGCTAAATGCTATTAATCAACATGTCTTACATTTCGATTTTCGATTGTCTTTTTGCAGAATTCAGCTTTTAACTTCTGGAAATATATCAACACACCTACATTAATGAATGACTCGATATAGACAGGTGAGTTGTAGTATAAATAATCTATTAAATAAGCTACTACTACTATTTTGTGTCATTGAACTTGCATTTAAATATTCTTTGATTCAAAATTTAATCGCCTTAAACTTTCTTTTAGAAACTACATCTTTATGTTAATGTTATTATCTAGATTTAAACTATTAATTGATCTATCTATCACCTAAAGTTTCATTTGTCAAGTCAATTTTGATATTTATGAGCTTTCTATTTACGATCTTTCCAAAACCGATCTAGATCAGATTTTACAAGATTAACCATACTCTTAGTTAATCACCATATGGCTGATATCGCTTGCTCACTAAAGATTGTTATGTCGGTCATTCTTCTCGGACAATTTTCCGGGCAATTTAAAAAATCTTTTATTTTTTGTTTTTTTTTTAACTGACAGTTGACAGTGACAACGCTTGAAAATCGCAAATTGGCGCACACAAATTCGCTGACAAACGCAATTTTTAAGCCAATTTTGTGGCTTGTATGCAAATTTGTGTGTAGTTTTTTAATTAACATAGACGCAGTTTTTATCTACTGTGTGCACTTGCTGATAATTCCCAGTAACTTGGTGGTTTTCATGCCATACAAATAATCTAATATTTAATGACGATTGAGTGTTGTAAAGTCTATTTCATAGGAAACTTACTCAATATTTACTTATGCTAATCGGATCCATTTATCAGACTTGTTAACAAGTTGGCACACGAGCTAAGGGTTCGACTTGGGGAGTCACAAAAGCAAATTCAACAAATAATAATAGTAATAATAATCAACTCGCCACACAATTGATTGGCTTAAATTTAAAAAAAATATTTAATGATATTGATGGATTTTTAAATGAGGGAAAAGTGCTCTTAAATGCATACAAAATTAATGGGGAGCGAACAGAACCAATGGCCAATTTAACTGCCGAACTTTTAAAAGTTTTTGCAGCTTATTGAATGATTTATCAGTGAATTAAATAGTTATATACAATACCGAAAATATTCATATGCGATATTAAACACATATTACTAACAAGTAAATTTCCACACGGGCATGTGCATTTTGATCGCACGTGCCAGCATCCATAAAACAACAACAGCATAAAGCGGTCTGTGGTACAAAGCTACACACATAAAATAAATAAAAACCAAAACAAAGAAAATGAGAAGAGCCATAGAAAACAAAAGTTTTAAACACACACACACACACATGTTCGTAATGAAAAAGCTCCGGGGAAATACAATGGGCAACAAAAGTCGATGAACGCACTATTCGCTTTTAAAACGAGGCAAGCGGAGCGCGTTCCGTGTTGCATTCGACTTAGGGAATTATGGAGAGGTGGAGCAGACCTAAATCTGATGAAATGTGCATGATTTTTATAATTTACACATTGCACGTTCCCCTACTTCCCTTTGCCTTCGCCTAGCCATAAGTTGATTGTTAAGAGCGCGTGCGCAGCTACGGCTCGTTGGGCAGATGACTGAAAACTGGGGGATAAATGTGAGGGGTAAGGGTATGATAAAGCATAGGTGTTAAAAGGGAAGACAAATATTACACATTTGATTATGACAAGTTGAATCCGTCAGCCCCGTCGCATATGACGGACACGAGTTTTTTTAACGCCAACACAAATGAAATTACATCGAAATTGTAAGCCAAAAATTGTCGCGAGTTTTTACTGTTTTGTTGGCCCTTCAGACTACCACCTACCCTGTAAATGCTTTAAATATATACAAATGTTTGCGATTTTATATTGCAATTTGTATCAGTTTTCCCAATATTCAATATTTGGCTCTATTCTCTAATTTAGCTCAGTAAATATTATGACCAAAATATATAATAATCCAACTTTGAATCAAGTACTCGGATTTCACATCAAATTCTCATACAATGCACTGTGATCCTCGCGAATGTGTCTTTGCAAACGTAACAACTTGCGATGCAACTTGAGGTATGGTTGCATGCTGGCCGTTAGATTGGCCAATAGGGCCTCCCTGACAAGCCTCACTGTACTAAGTTGGTAGAGATTATCTGTGGCTATCATGCAGGTAAGATCATCGTCACGATTCTGTAACAACACTAAAAACTCTTCGATTTTATTCATCCGTTGCTTCAGTTCCTCCTTTTCGGCAATTAAATCACGTTCACGTATCTTTTGATCGAATAGATATTCCATAACCTCCTCCGACATAGTTGAATACTGTTGGGCCAGCGACATTTTTGATGAACTTGAAATTTAAATTTATTTTTCTAAAGTAAAAATATGTCAGTCTGAGAGTAAAAACTTTGTAGACTTAGCAATAAAATGTATTTAAATAAAATGAAATAGACAATTCAATCTGATTGAAAACAGAAAGAGCTACTCAAATTTCAAAAGATAATTTTAAAAACAGTCTAGACTGATTAAGCAAGTTTCAATAAATTTAATTCTTTATCCTAAAATCTTGATATTACTTAAGTTGAGACCTTAGAAATCGAAGAGGAGGTGTTTGTAGAACTCTGTTGACAGATCAACAACCGAGCCCATAACAATGGAATTCAACAATGAAATGCTAATAATAATAATAAATTATCGACACCTTTAGCTATTCTTTGAAACCTTCGACTCCCTCTTACCCCAAAGTGAATCTATTGATTTTACTATTCAAACAAAGTGTTCTACAAATGCCTCAAATTCAATGTCTTTCCTTCGTTCGATTTCGACTGTCAGCTTTGTATTTTTGACCGTGTACTTCAAAATAGTAGAGGGGTCTATTAGGTTTGTCAGAAGCGAAATGTGCTTAATGGCCAGAAGTTGGCGTTTCTGACCATATAAAATATTTCTTCTGTCAATCCGTCCATACCTGGATCTCTGAGGCTATAATAGCTAAGAGACTTTAAATTTTAATTGAAAGTCCGTCTATGAGTCAGGCAGATCAATTGTATTTCAAAGTATATCCACGCCACCTACCGCCCCCTCAAATTCTAAAAAAATGTTTTCATATAGTATCATTATAGCTATCCTGACTAAATTTCGTGCAAATCAGACAACTATGCCTCCCATTGGTCAAATCGGCCGAAAATTGTAATGGGTCTTTTAGAGTCGGTTCGCTCGATTCGGTATTCTTACTTGGTTTTTACATAGCTCATAACATGATTTTGATTTATGCAAAATTAGTAAATGGTCTTTTGTTGTAGCCTTTTGTCAAAGCGCTAAATGGCCAAGCATATTTTTAAAGTTATTTGATATTTTAGCCAAGTTTTTTTTTGTTTTTGTGTTTATCAGACATATGAGTAAATTAAGAATACGTGAAGTTTCAATGATGTGTAACATTTGTATATAAAATTCAGAAACCCTTTAAACTTTGAAATTTGTATACCTCTTGCATTTCAAGATAAGAGATTTATTAAATATCGAACTCATACCAACTTTTGTTGATAGAGAGATTAAATTATCCCAAAGTAATTCGAGTGATCACAACTCAGCACATATATGATATTTTAATCAAATTTCAACAATACGTACGGGATCTTAAATCATTTCCTGCTTGGGACACAGTGCTGAAATGAAGTCAAATTAAACAACATAAATTATGATTATTTTAATTGTTAGTGTAGTTTACTTCTTTCCAGTTCTACATGTAACTTTTGCTGTCAAAGTCGCTTTCAATGGAAATGGAAATGTACCATGTAAAGAGAAAAGTTTTTTATGATTGTGTGGACTTTTATGGGGAAAGACCACACACAAAATCAACAACACACCACAATTACGATTATATGACTCGGGTCAGCTTTAATCCTTTTCTTCTTCTTGGCGAAACCACACCATAACAAAGAGCATGTTAGGGAGAAGGGTGTGCTGCAGTTCGGGTTGATTTATGTGTCAGGTACTTCATTTACCTCATATTTCTATGGCAAAAGGTGAATAAGGAAAAGAGTGAAAATAAAGACATTAATCGAGTCAACAACACCAAGAAGAAGAAAACCAAGGTGTGCCAATTGAAATTTATGAAAATTTGAACAAATACTTTTAAAAAATGGAACCCGTTGGCTTCTAGATCCGACATCGTCATATAATCATCTTATGCTTTTTTAAGCTTTTACTTTAGCACAGTTTCTGTTTACCCTTATGACTCTAGGAATTTCAGTCGAAACCAGCAGTACGTGTGTGGTCCCAAGTATTGGGCAATTCTTCGCAATAAAAAAAAACTAAAAAAGTAACTTGTTTTCACACATTAAATTTAACAACATGCTACAAAAATAAACACAACCCGTCGCTTGATGTAGAAATCATCTGATTGACCCGTTAGAAATTCGTTATTAGATCGGTTTGCTGTGTACCTAGATTTAAAGTAACTTCAACGTTACTGTGTGTTCTTCACTGAAGCTACTTAAAACTACTATTTTTTGTCCTTTCCCCCCTTTGTTTAACACAATCAAGTGTCTTTAATGTTTCCTAGATTAAAGAATGCAATGTATCTTGCACAGTGTTTGTCATAACTAAATGCACGTTCTCAACTGGGACCTATTAAGAGCACAGACTGTGATCATTGCACAGGCTTTAATTTGACAACTGAAATGCATTAAATGACACCAGATCTAGACTTTAACTCAGAGTCAGACTCAGAGCAGACTTAACTGTCTAAAAGCAGAACGCAACGATTCAATTGAAAAACAGCATCATGTTTTGGTCGTTTCTTGCTTTAATTTTATTTTTTTTTTTAAAGCTAAAGTTGTAAATTAATGTGACTCTAAAAATGGCATAGTGCGATCTAAATTTTATGTTGTTTTCAAAAAGCTTTGAAATAGATTTGCTCAAGTTTCCATTTTGATTGTTAATTGGCTTTATACCCTGTAATCTACTCTTCCACACTGTTTCTTTACGGCTGATTACAGGGTGTTTTCGAGTCCCATACACACTCGAATTTGTAGGTTTTTGGCATGCGGCGTGTTCGGAATAGTTAATGGTGAGTTTTTTACAGCTGAGATCATTAGGGCCACAGCAGGTGGAATTGTTAAATATAAATTTACTGATGTTTTTGGTTTATAGATTACAAACTGAAAGCGGATTTGCATAAAGTCAAAACAGAGAGATCCATTTATTTAGTAGTGTTACAGTAGGAGCTGTTAAAACTTATTTATTTCATTGGCACACATCGCGTTTTACATAAACCAAGTTTGATAAATTAGTTAAACTATAATAAATTGTAATTTAAATGAAATCTTCGTAACGCAATTAAAATGCAAATGTTGATTTTGTTTTGTTATCTTCATGGGGGATCTTATAGATAGACTTGTGGTAAGTGGGACTATTTCCGATTATTGAATGATATGAAACAAGTAGAAAGATACATATAAATAAGCAATGCGAAAAGCCCCAAACGCGATGTAAAATTTGTTACGATCAGCAAAAATAACTAACAAATGAAAATCACCATAAGATAGTTTAAAAATTAGTGAGCTTGATTATAAGCAGATAAGATTAAGCACTAATATGATAATATGCAGATTTCGATTAATCGAATATCTTAACATATTTTTGTAGTAAAGTGATTATTTTACTCGTTTGTTTGTATTAATATTTTCGACACTTGATTTGTTGGCATTTCAAATATTTACACAATTCTCAAATGAAATATGTAATTTCAATTTAAATTGGTCTCTGGTCTCTGCCTATGTGGTTTGATTTTTGTTCCGCCTTTGAATTTGGAATATTTTCGAACCGCTTATCGCCCATAAATGACGCCATAAATTTTAGAGCTGTCGTTTTGAGCTTGAACCTTAGTTTGGGGCACTTAATATGCTCATATTTTGTATATTGATAAGTAGAGGGTATTAATATTTCGAAAACAACCCGCGATAGGAGTCTATAATCCGCGTAAATGTATAGTCCATACCCTAAACCAGATGGATTTATTCCCGAGACGACAATTTTAAATTTTTACAGTAGACTCGAAAACAAATATGAAATTCTCAGGCCATTGAAGAGTGTCTCCTATTCGGAGTAACATTTAAGTCTACTATTTTATGGCATTTTCTTTAAGTATTTGTCATATTTCTTTCTGCACATTTTTAATGTTCGCTTTTCGTTGTGGAAAGTTTTCTAGCATAAATATTTTATGTTTTCATTTAACTGTTTGAAAATTAACTATGCGACACCAAAGCATTTTAATTATCTCCAACGAGCTTCAAATTTACGATTGTTTTAATTTTTTAATACCCAGACCGAGTGATGACTGACCTTATAAAAAACTATGGTACGCAAATAAGTGAGTAGAATGAGCAACATTTCTTTGCTTTACTTTCTGACTATGGGGTATCCTTTGGTTGGGCATTCTTTTGTTGATTTGTACGTTCTACTTGTTCTTTAAAAATCATTTCGTATAATCGACGAGCACTTTGTCAAATAGGCCAAATGCCTATTGTCATACTCCGTCATATATAGTACTTCCTTTATTGGCTTCAATTCTACATATTTAAAGGTCTTTTCAATTAGTTTGGCGATTGGCCAGTGAGAGACAGGGAGGGAGAGAGGGCTGCGTATATGAGAATTTGATATCTGTTCTGTTCGCTCTCGATCGTTTCAATAATTATTGATTTATTGAACAGCCCATAAAATTTTAGTACCCAGTGTACGTGTGCAGCATTTCGAAAGTTTCAGATTAAATATTACGACTATAGATGCAATGAAATGGGCTTCCTGTCGTGAATTTAACGAAGTATATAATATTTACATATACTTATGTTATAACCCAAAGCTAAAATCCCGAAGAGAAGCTAACAATGATATTCATTTAGAGAGTGGTTTTGGTTGACTCAAATTCCATTTCATTCCATGTGACCCATATTCGTATTTCAACGAACACCTGGATAATATGATACAAAGTACATTCATTTAAGTACCCCAAATCTATTGATTCAAAGACCCACAAATTCAGTTTGAATGTGCGATTATTCTGTGTTTCTTATCTACTTAACCAGGGGGTAATAACTCATTTATAGGCTCATATTTCAAATATTTGACTTCATTTTCACCCTTACCAAATGAAACCCTTCAAAACACACTTTGGTAGCACAAATGTGACAGGTGAAAACCATAAAATATTGGTCTCTCCCCCTTCCTCTCTATCTATCCTTCCATCTCTCTTACCATGACCATGTGAAGAGTAACCAAAATTTATATGCACTTCCGTGCGTGCAAATGACTCACCCGCAAAGGAAATTAACGATACCATCTTGAATCTTACGTTTACCTGGGCATTAGCATTACAATTGTACTAGCTGAAGTAAAGCTGTAAATTACCAGGGCCTTCAAATGCAACAACGTCTTCTACCAGCTACCGTAATTAGCATATTTGGTAACGCACCAAGGTGTTCCGGACAAGGGCTTGGGTAGTCATTAACTTGCTTGTGTTGCCATAGCTGAAAATCTTTTTTGTTTTCTTTTCTTTTTGAATTGTATATCTTTAACTTCAGTTCATGCTCTGGCATAAACAAACCAGCGAACCTGATCCTGGCCGATTCTCATATACTGTTTTCAGGTTTTTGGGTTCGTCATAATAAACACTTACTCACACACACACACGTATATAGTTACGCGACTTTTCAAAGTCAAGGCTAATGTCAACAGGACTATATTGGTGGGCCCGTCCATAGTAAGACCGATCCTATTACGCAGATCTTGAAGGGACTTGAAGAGTGTTTCCAGTTCAATTTCATTATTAAAACAAATAAATAGGGCTGCTCGATCTATCCCATGGGTTAGTAATAACAAAACCGTGGAAAATGTTTGTATAATCATAAAATTACAAGTATCCACAATATAGAACAATTAAAAAAACAAATTCCTAGTATACCCAAAAAAAGAGAGTCTACTACTATAATTCTAACTGTTCATTGTAACATTAAGTTATCATTAAAATAATGAACAAGTTGGCTGTAAAATCATTATTACGTTGTGGATGCCATTAAGCGATAAGGTCGGTCAGTTAGGCATCGTCCATATGGTAAATCACGTGCCCATATGCGTCGCGACACTAATGGCAATTTGTTGGGCTACCAAATTAAAATGACGACTCAGCAGAGTTTTGTCCTTGTTCTGGGCACGTCCCTTGTACGATGATGTCGGACGTCGCGTCGTCTGTCAATCTGCGGAGTAGTGCCCTCATGTGGCGACGATCCCAAAGATTCTACACTAGGTAGTTGTAGTAGTTGTCGCATGATATATGAGCAGCGCCCTGCCCTGCTGCTGCCGTCGTTGCTGCCTCTGCTGATGCCCCTGCCGCTACCTCTGCCACTGCAACCGCGCCCAACAGAAACACGACACTAAGCCCCTTAGGCACAACACAAACCCAAACCCAAACCCAAAGACAAACCTGAGCTCAAGCCCAAGTGGATGTTGCTGTATAGCTCGTTGCGCAGGCCGAAGCCGGTTCTGGAAAAAGCAAACATCTTCGTCGTGGGCTGCACATCGTGTCGCGTCGGCGTTTTACACCATTTGCTTCTGTGCACGCTCGTTCGCTCTCTCAATCGTACATTCACTTACTCGTTCGCTCTTTGCTTGTTTTGTTGTTTCCACGCCTGTTCGCTTGTAGTGTCTTCTGTTGACGTTGCTACTTCGACGCTCAGTTTGTTTTCACTCGTTGCGCTGTTAACTTCGCCTCTCTCGATCGTGACGCGTGCGACTCGTTTTCTGTGTAGTTTTATACAAAGTGTAACTCCGAAGTCCGCAGTCCGGATCTGCTTATAATAACCAAAAAATTTAATCAAATGTTTTTTTATGCTGTGTGCAATGTGATTGGTTTTTGCAAAGTGAATATTACATAGAAAAGTTTAAAAGAATTAAAAGAGTGATACGCTATCAAGCTTAAAAATAATCAAAGTACAACTCTTTCGCAATCTACTGAAGCTAAATGGAATAGCGTAATCTGCTTACACACTACGTGACAATCTACGAAGTAAGTTCACTCGAACTGCTCTTAACTGATCAATCTTAATCAGTCATACTAAATGTGTATGCGATAATGTGTGAAGCTTTAGGCTAAAAAGTAACGCTTTCCCCTATCCCACATATCTTGGATTATATAATATTGAATGTATATTGTGTTTTATATTTAGTGCATGCAAATATTAGTGTGATACTAGTTAGACAAGACAAAACAAATATGCTAATCTATGGATCTATTGTTCTTTTGATTTGCAGCATGTTAATTTTAAAATATGACAACATGCAGCACAATCTGTGGCTTTTTACTCTACTACTCTTAACCCTCGCGGGTCCGTCGTATACTTGGGCCCTGATGAGCAGCTATCAGGCGCAGCCGAGCTATGAATTATTGGAAAATGATTCGCGTTACATATCATACCAAGGTAAGTGCTGGATTATCAAAAATGTTTTGCTGTTGAGAAATACTTGTAATTAAATTTCAAAACTATGTCAATTGCTTAGCAATCAATCAAGTTGAACACTTAGTGAAATTGGGTTGATATCTGTCAGTTCTAAGTAGCTAAATGTCAGAGAACTTTTTTTAAAGTATGTATTACGCAACAGGTTGTAAAATATCACACTTTGTTCTTCAAACGATGTAATTTCTGATTATTCTTAACTTAAAAGTACTTAGGACTGATCAAAGAACGTAATAGTGTTTAAATTGTGTTTTTTGCTTGGAATGCATCTTGAAGTACGACTCGAAGAGCAGAGTCAGCAAATACTAGTATATTAATTTGACTTGGATTTTCTTGTATACGATATTCATATTTTGTTTATTTGTAATATGAAAATGCTTTCGGCCTTTAAATTCATTATCTGGGCAAAAACAATAATTCAAGTTGTCCAAAACTGCCCGACTTGTGCTGCTTTATAAGCTACTATATGTATGAGTAAATAAATGTGTATATTGTTTTTTCAGATTTAATGTCTACAGCCAAACGATTCTACGATCCCGAAACGACTTGGTATTCTGAGGTGCTCTACGATGTGTCTAGGAATCAGATTATTGTCGGTGCAAGGTGAGTCCTAAGTTTACTAAGTATTAGTAATACTTGAAAAAAAGTACAATCACTTAAGTGCACGGAAGCAATTGAATGTTGCTTAGTAAAACCCCCAAAAACCGTCATAGTAGACTCCGTTATCAGCAGCGCGTAATACTGATTATTGCTTAACTCTTGACTTGATAAGCTTCATTTTTGGCATGGGTTCAAAAGATCTCGTAATAAACTTGGGAGTGCACGAAACAGGTTAAATAAATCTTGTGCTTATCAGCAAGTCTTCTCTCTCTCTCTCTCTTTATTTTACTTCTTCTTTTGACAAAATATTGATAACACGTAATGCAAAAGAAACAGAATATCTTAACCAAACAGAACAGAGACAACAAATAAGATACAGATACTTGTGCGTACTCACAGATACAAAGATACCTGCACATGCGTTACCTGCCTGTTTGTTAAGCAATTTGATGGTGCCTTGTATTTGGTATTCTTTGGACTGCTTTTCTTTACTCTTCGAATGCGCAAAGTTTGCTTTTCATTTACTCGCAGAGAACTTGAGATAAGACTTAGCGTTGTCCCCACAGATGTTAACCCCTTGCCACATCACACATGTGCACCTTGAGATACAGATACGAATTGCCTCGTTTATCATAATGTTGTCGCTTCTTCTTTACCTTTTCTTTTTCCTCCTTTTCGTATGCACTCCCTGCTGTCGTCAATCATTCGTCACACGTTTGTTCCCCCCTCGTTGTTTTTTATGCTTTGATTCGCAGTTTAGTCTATGATAACGAAGGGCAGTTGCTCTACTTAGTTATATGAGTACGACAAGTAGGCGAGGAAATAACTAGTTCCATAGATAACCGTGTGGACACATAAATGTAGTTTTATTATAAGATGTGGGCTTTTTTTTTTTATTATTTTTATTTTTTTTTGATAATACACTAAGTTGCCTTCATTAGACTGGACTGACTCGAGCGGTCAGAAACAATATAATACCTTTATGTTGGGTCTTAAGATATGGCACCTGCGTAGCCTTAACTACAAATTAATACAGACAGTAGGTTGTGCAATAACTGATAGAAAATATGGTCTTATAGATAAATACGGCATACTTTAAATTAAAGCTTCCATGATTTATATATACTTTGCATTGATTACATCTTCAGATTTCCAGCCCTTTTCAAACCTTTTTCAGATACATGTTCTAGTTGAAAGTTTTCGTCTTTCGTTTAATATTTAATATATATAAATGTATATACCATACTTTAACACCTAATGTGTGATGAAGTTGTTGTTTCATGGATAAAGCGTTTAATGAAAGAATTACAAATGATGAATACCATTTTAAAAGCTTAAGCACTACAGGGTGTCTGGTGTTTATTGCTGTCGTATTTTGGCACTGTTATACATTTGGCAATCTACCACATTAAGCCTCGTTCTTCTAATCAAAAACCGCAATTTAATTGTAGCAATATTTTTTATGAAGATATCAAATAATTTTTAATGCTTTTGTGGTCAGCTCATTAAAGAATAGGTAATCGTAGAGGCGAAGTCTTTATATAAATTTCATGTGTACAACACACACACACACTTATAAGCTTATTTGTGGCAATGCAATACTCCTTGTCTGTCACATACACTCACATACACACAGAGACACACACTTGACACGACTAAAGGTTCGGATTACGATGACGACTTTTCGTATTGCGACAAGTCGGGAACGATCTCAGTGCAAAGTATTTCAATGGCTGCCATGGCGAGTAACAAGTGAGAGGTGCGAGGACTGACGGGGCAATTGCATGTCCCGTCATTTCTGTCATCTCCAGTGCATTTTGGGGTCTTGTGGCCTGAAATTTGATATAGACTACATTTAAATAATACCTATAGCACCGTTTTGTTTTCCCTTTTCAAAGTCCCCTGCCTTTCTCCTTCCTCCACGTTTGATTAACAACCGGCAAAACCTTTTATTAAGGTTCGTTACTTCATTTTTTCATTACTTTTTTTTTCTTTCGTTTTTGAGTAATTTTTTGTGGCTTGGCCGCAAATGAACCATGGAAGCATTTGAAATGCTTATACATGTATCTGAACAATATTTTTTTGTAAGCATCGAAAGCATTTATAAATTATATTCAACTGTATGAGCATGAATTCAACTCAGAAAGTTACGACGAACCAATGTTGTAATGGAACTTACGGCAAAGTCAGTAAGTGAGAGCCCTTTATAGATACTTTTAAAGTGGTTCAAACAGATTTCTACAGTCCAGGACAGCTAAGTAACCTACTTAAAAGACAATGGTTTATGCGGACACTTTTAGTAGAATTTTAGCTTCGCAAATTACAACAGAAGTCATGACTTTATTTGAGGATCAGTTTTTAATTACGTTAGTGTTTAAATGAATTTGAATTCATCCTGTTTTTCTTCCGAGCTAAAGAGTTTTTCAGTTGTCCCCGTGTGCCACACTTGGCAGTTGAAAGGTGGACACAAACCTCACTTGACAGACAGTCAGCTAAGGCGGCTACTGGAAGTCCAGCAGCGAAATTGAAATCAAAATTAATCAAGCCAAAACATTTGGCCCATTTTCTGTATTTATTTTTTAAGGGGGGCGTTTTGCATACATTGGTATTTCTATGGGCAAAATGTAAAATAAAATTTTGGCTAAAGCGAGATTGAGAGCCAAGGAATGCGCTCGGCGTAGGCAGTGCAATGCAATAGTTTGTTGCAAGTTGTTTGCCGCACAAGCTCTTAACGGTGCAAAGCTGAGCAGTTTTTAATTACAAGCAGTCCGTAAAACCGTCGATCGCCTCAAGCTGTCGCCAAACAGGCGCTAGACAAACGCCCACGCACCTCCACGTCCACTTGATCAGCACTCGATCCGACTTGGGCTTACAGTCGGCCTGGGAGTCGCGCTCGGACTGGACTAACGGCGCCATGGTTAAATATTTAATAGCTGTATGCGACGCCAGCTTCAGTCTCCCTCTCCTCCTCAGTCACCTCCACTCTTGTCCATTCAACAAACTTGGCCTTTTTGATATCTTGTCGCGCTTGTCGCTCAAAACTTAACCAAGGCGCAAGGTGTGCGAATTTCGTGCTTGCAACAGGCAAAATAAAATACCGAACAGCTTCAGATACAGTCACTACTTAAGCTGCAGATACAGATACAGATACACCGCATGAACGCACTTGCTGAACAAGTTGGCCCCGTCTCTTTAAATGGGCTAAAGTAATTGCTCCATTTTGAATATAAATTTCAGTTACGTCATCGTTTCTACCATTTGTATACTTAAGTTGATTCTTTGTTTACTGTACAACCTGCTTTCCCTACATTTCTAAACAAGATTGAGTTGTCAACGGTTGGGTTTTGTGTACTAAAACAATTGTAAAGTTCTTAAGACTAGAGCATCATAATTAAACTATTTTCCTATATTCATAGATCTCAGCGACTTTATGTACTAAAGCCACAAAAATTAGAAAAATAGTCCGTCCATTTCGCGGGCAGATCAAGTTAATTTCAAATTGTTGCCACGCCTCCTAAAACGGAAATCTTCAGACAATTATCGATCACAACCAAGTTTAATCCGAATCGGATAAATTGTATAGCTCCCATAGGCCCTAGTACAGGGTGATTTACAGTCCGTTCGCTTGACTGTAGCCTTCCTTACTAGTTAGTATATTGTTTAGATCTCTATTAAATTATATTGCTTTACTTTTAATTATTATTTTCTTCCAATGGAAATGTATCTCAACTTAACATGCTTTTAACTTATGGCCACAGTTGTGGTATTTTAACTGTTTTCTTTTTTAACTGTATTTAAGTTAACTAGTCTTAAATTCTGCCAATAAATTAACACAAATTTCTATGACTTTCGCAGTTAACTCGTTTTACGGAGTTCAGTGATCCATTTCTTTTGCAGTTGCGATAAGCAACGGCCTTGCAAATTAGCATTGCCACACTCCCGTCCCTGCCCCCTCTCAGCCTTCCAGTACCTGTCCTAATCGGAGAGTTCGTTTGAAATTCTCTTATCTTTCGCTTCAGTCGACGATGGCGAATTTCATTTGAGGTGTGAAAAGTCGATACACATGTTCTCTCAGCTCGCTTTTGTTGCTTTTAGCAAATATTTGCTTATTGTTTTTCCAGTTGTTTAATTAGTATTTGTGTTTGTATTTGTATTTGTCAAAACGCGTTTGCTTCATTGTTATCTCGACGGGGCGTGTGCGTGTAACTCTGCGGGGCACAACTATGGAACAACTTTTCGGAAGTGTTCGGATTCATATGTCTCCAACTAATAAGGATTTGATCTACTAAAAATAAATATACGACTCCGTTTATATCGACGAACCGCTTATAGCAATACAATCAACCGTTCATAGATCGACAACACCCAGATTTTCGAAGGCACTTTAAGCTGCAAAGTATTCAAGCGGATTTCTCTCCTTCGACCTGTTGCGCACATTTGGCATCAGACAAACCAAATAGACTCTACTCTTTTTTAGAGAACGGGGTCGAAAAATGTCAATCCCTTTGAGTAGTTCGACATAAAATCTTCAGTCTCTTGGCCGTATTTATAGTCGAATCTACTTAACATCTAAATTTAAAATATTATTCATTTTATACATCTGTTTTGTAAGTTATCGCTTTGTTTCCATAGAATTGTTTGTAAGGAAAATCTAATCATGCCGTAGAAGTGACACCTGGCTTAGCAAAACAAGAACTTGTAATCAGCAGTAATTAATTTTTGCAGCCGTTAAGTCTGAGTGTATTTTGAACACTCTTTTTTTATTTACCCTACGATTTTTGCTGTCGTATTTGCCATTTGTGTATTTTTTTGCTATGCGACGATTGTCACGTCATTTTTAGACCCCGTACTTTAAGAAAGAGTAAAGGGGTCTATTAGGTTTGTCAGAAGCGAAATATGTGTAACAGACAGATGGAGGCGTGACAGACCCCATAAAGTATATATATTCTTGATCAGCATCAACAGCCGAGTCGATATAACGATGTCCGTCTTTCCCTGTGAACAGCTGGATCTCAGAGACAACAAGATTTTGAGCCACCAAATTGGGAATGAAAGTCCATCTACTTTCCGAGCAGATCAAGCTTAATCCCACTTGGTGCCACGCCTCCGACTGCTCCCCGTATATAAAATACTATCAAATATTTATAGCCTATGGCCCAATTGGACAAATCGGTCGAAAAAAAAAAAATACGTCCTAGATTGAGTACGTGGTCTTTTAGAGTCGGTTAGCTCGACAGTGGCCTTTTTGACTTGTCACGTTAAAACAAACCTTACGTTTAGCCCAACCCTTTTCCACAAGGTGGTGTTACCTGTGTGGTGCTTGTCACCCTAGAAGACTTGTGATACCAGTATATGGGATGGGAGTATATAGGCAATATTAGTTGAGACTTTTACAGTAATAACAAGAAAGAATAATATAGTCGCCTTACGACTTTAGGATAAAGTTACTCAATATCAATATTATCAAAGTTATTAAGAATGGAGTATGATAATAACATAAGTGACTCGTTTAGGTGACAGACACTAGGGAACTGAATATAAAAGCATGGTAAGCACAGAAAATGTTCATACAAATTCATATATAGGCAGCTACACGACATCATTTGAATGAAACATGGTCAGTAATTTTATAATATTCTCTCTCAATTTAATTGGTAAATACAGAGATGTTTCTTACTAAATAGTTCATATTTAGGGGTAATTTTTGGCCGATTCAATCCTTAAGATATAGTTGTCTGACTGGATTAAACTTGGTCAGTATATGTACTCCATAGAAATGTATACCCTGTGTAAAGTAGATTCAGATAGCGTTGTTTTATGTACAAGTTTTCTGTACTAAAACATGATATTTTTCGCTGTTGTTACCTTTGCATGAACGAAGAACGCCCCAAAGTGGGCTAGTCATCAAATGCCACTATTAATGCTAATGAATAAAGTAAAAATTTGGTAACTCTATAGTTTCCTAGGCCATGTCAAGTATGTTGTAAACAATTTCTGTCAAAGATGTAATTACTTTATTATCAATAATAAATTTGCATTTTCTGTTTAATTAACGTTGTTATTGCCAATTTAATAGCCCTTGTTTACTGCACTCTGCCATTTAAATACCACAATTTAAATAATGACAGAATTTAATAAAATATCAAACCTTTTGCATCTGCCTCAGAGAACGCCACACACACCGCACACACACACAACAAGCACAACAAACACACTAACAAATTGTTGACAGCTGCGTTTTGGGGAGCTAAGGGCCATTTGCAGTTGTTGTTGATGTTGCGAATGTTGGAACTGTTTTATTACCTCATCATCAACGCGTACCGCAGAAGTTGGCTAAGTGCCTGTATGCCTCGTGTCTTGGCTGGAAGGCTCAAGTTACCACCTGAGCCGAGCCGAGCTGAGCTGGGCTCAGTGGAGTCGAGTCGAGTTGAGACACGCGCCACGCTTTGTAGCAGCTGCTGCGTTTTGACTGATTGATATTGGGCGAGTTTCGCAGAGACAGAGACAGAGATAGAGATAGAGATTGAGGTTGAGCCTGAGTCGGAGTCGGAGCCAAACCAAGCTGGTCGAGAGTCCCACACTGAAGTCTCTAAACTATTGCTTAGTTGAGTTGTCTGACAATGTCTGTCTCTTTGGTCGGTCGTGTGTTGGCTGACTTGACTGTGGCGTCGTCTGGTCGCCGGAATTCCTTCATCTAAAGTATTGGCGATATGTTGGTAAATTCTATGTCCACTCACTCGCTCGCGAATGCTGTCCAGTTTGAGATGTAACCATTTATCTCTCACTTGCCGCATTCGTATGCACTTGATCTATTGATCTTCGTATTTGTTTGGCCAAATGCGTGTTGGTCACAGTGAGGCCAGTCTAATGAAAACAACACAATTACGAATTGCGGATAATTGCAGTACTGAAACTAAAACTAGTTAGGAATATGAAGCTAACTACCATTTAAATGTAATTTTCAAATTCAATGAAGCCGAGATTAGTGCTACAGATATAGATACAGATACCACACCGAAAAAAGATTGTTAAATGTTAGAAGAGATTAACACATGTACTAGTTCATATTTGTTATCCTGATCACTATAATTCAAAGTATTTCATAATCAGTCTAAGAATATCCAAAACTTTAATTAACTTTGTTTTGGTTTGATTTTATGTTTTTTAAGTCAATAAATAGGTAGATCTCTGTAGGAATTCGGGAATTGTTCTCCCATTTAGTTGGCTTACATGAAATTGTTCAAGTCTTTGTATTGAGCTGTGCTGAGCTTGTTCACTGCCCACATTAGCCAGCGACAGACCACTGTGCCTGGACAGGTATAGCTACCTGTTTGCCTTGCGGTTCAACGCACCAGTGTGGCAACCAGTTGGAAAATTATGACAACTGCCCAGAAGGGGATTAGTGGGAAGTGTATGGGGAGATCTAGGCCTTTGTGGCTATTGCCTTATTTGTAAGCGGTTGTGGGCCGATTTCAGCTGTTACCATTCCCCCAATCAGCAACATTTTATATACTTTATCGGTGTCTTAACTATTTTTTGTGCATTTTATTTTTTTAGAGACACCTTGTACCGCATGACGTTCGACTTGAAGATGCTGGAGAACGCCAGCTGGGTGGCGACGCCGGAGAAGACATTCATGTGCCAGCAGAAAGGCCAATCTGAACGATGGTGTCGTAACTATATCCGCGTGCTCCATAGCTACGGTGAGAACCAACTGTACGCGTGTGGGACGAACGCCTTCCAGCCGAGTTGCTCATGGCGCCAGGTGAGTGCTCGACTACAACAACCAATACAACTACAGTCACTTACACAAGCACACATTTTCCTCAAAATTTGCAGATGGAAAACCTGACAGTTACCGCCTTTGACGATGGCGTCGTCAAGTGCCCCTTCCATCCTCTGGCAAACAGCACCAGCCTCTTGCAGTCTAATGGAAATATGTTCATCGGCACAGCCACTGATTTCTCCGGCAGCGATGTGGCTATCTTACGCTCCCCCGTTCACTCCAATGGGGTATGTTTGAGATCCTTCTTCATCATTCCTTCTTCATCCTTCCTTCTTCATCCTTCCTTCTTCATCCTTCCTTCTTCATCCTTCCTTCTTCATCCTTCCTTCTTCATCCTTCCTCTCAATGTTTCCTTTCCTCTTAAAATCATAGCTCTGCTGTCCGTTCTAGATGAATCCTATCTAAACTGAGTCTGAGCCTTTGTTAACCTGTTCTTATCTCTTCTCCATCTAGCGCGTTCTTCGCACTAAGCAATACGACAACAACTGGCTAAACGGAGCTCAGTTTGTGGGCAGCTTTGAGGCTGGAAACTTTGTCTACTTCCTGCTACGCGAATCCGCAACGGAGCAAATGAGCTGTGGCAAGGTAAAATCCTTGGAATCAATCCCTTGGACTAGCCCTATTAAATTTCTGTTGTTTTTGCAGGCAATCTACTCACGGATTGCACGAGTTTGTAAAAACGATGCTGGAGGAGATCAGGTATTGCGGGAGAACTGGACATCGTTCTTAAAGGCACGCCTCAATTGCTCCTTGCCTGGCGATTATCCCTACTATTTTGACGAGATCCAGGGCATGACTTATTCGGAATCGGAGCATGTGCTCTATGCAACCTTCACAACTTCGGGGTAAGAGGCGACTGGAAGCTAGTGATGACCTCTAACTGAAAATGATCCTTTTGTTGAACAGATCAAGCATCTTTGGATCAGCTGTGTGTGCCTACAACCTGAGTGCGATTAATGCCGCTTTTGAGGGAGCCTTTAAGCACCAGGAGCACTCAGATGCAGCCTGGAAGACAGTGAATACCCGGCAACGGAGCCAGTTCCAATGTGCTAGTGGTACCATAGCCTTTAATCACCTACTGGAGAGCTCACGGTATCAGCTGATGGATCAGGCAATCCAACCGGTTGGAGCCAAACCACTCTACCACTCAAAACTAGAGAGATTCAAGCTCATTGCCATGGATGTGGTGCAGACTAAGACGGAGCAGCTGCATATGCTTTTCATCTCCAGCAGCGGTAACCACATCAAGAAGCTTTCGGTGAAATATGGACGATCTGACGAACCGATTCAAACTTGTCTTGTGGAACTCTGGCAATCGGATGATACGGGGACCAGCGCACTCTTGCACATGTCGTATCTAAAGGTCACAGAGTCGCTGTACCTTGGCACTGACCTAGCCTTAACAAAGATTCCTTCTCAGCGGTGCAGTCGCCACATGTCACAGTCTAGCTGCTTTAATGCGATGGATCCGTATTGCGGTTGGAATGAGCTTGTGGAACGTTGTACTCCACTCGATCCAACTGTGCAACAGCCCTGGCTGCAGCCCAGTAGGTTCAGTTGTCCGGTGCTAAATGCTCCTATCGATGGAGGCTGGTCTGCGTGGTCTGAGTGGCAAGATTGCCAGCAGCACGAGCAATCCAATGGCAACTGTTTATGCCGGCAACGCAACTGCAACAATCCGCAACCACAACATGGAGGCGCCTCCTGCGAAGGCATCAGCACGCAGGTGACGAACTGTACCCAGCATGGAGGCTGGACAGACTGGTCTGCCTGGTCTCCCTGTTCGCAGACGTGCGGCATCGCAGTGAAGACTCGTCGTCGTAGCTGCGGCAACCCACGACCCGCTTATGGCGGACGCACCTGTGTGGGCTCCGAGCACGCCGAGATGTACTGCAGTCATTTACCACCCTGTCCAGTGGCTAAGCCCCAGGCTTTGGATGGCGGATGGGGCCCCTGGGGCGAATGGAGCGAGTGCAGTGCTCAGTGTGGCGGTGGATTCCGCATGCGTCGACGGGAGTGCGATGATCCCAAGCCCCTTAACGGAGGACTAGAGTGCCCGGGTTGTCGGCTGGACTATGAGGAATGCAACATGCAAAGCTGCTCGGAGGTGCGCAAATTTAGCTCATGGACTCCATGGCTCACTTCATCGGCCACCGCTGGAAATGCTACTGAGCCCCATATAGAAAAGAGATACCGTTACACCTGTCGGGCTACCAGTGCTGACGCCAGTTCTGTTAAGATCAGTCTACTTAAAGAGGAGACCCGTAACTGTCGCCCGGATGGCAGTTGTCAGCGATTAAATGATCACGACACCACCGAATCCGACTCCGAATGGTCACCCTGCAGCGTCAGCTGTGGAGGAGGCACGCAGCATCGACAACGAGGTCGCAATGTGCAGAACCGTGCTTGTAATCTCCAAGCATGTCCAGTGGATGCAGATCAGCAACCGGACAACAATATTGACAGTCAGTTGGAGCACGAGTGGGGGTGCTGGACGGAGTGGTCGAGCTGTTCCGTGACCTGTGGTCTAGGCGTGCGTCGACGCACCCGTAAATGTCTGGGAGGACACGAGAGATTCTGTGTAGGACGTGCTCTGGAAGAGCAGAAGTGTGAGAATGTGCCCTGCGAAGGTGGGTTATTCCAAAGTGGACAATGGGAATTGCTTTACTAACTACTTTCTCTTGCAGACTTCCTTGGCTGGAGCACATGGAGCGAGTGGTCGGCCTGTTCCAATGATGGCATCCGTCTCCGTCATCGCCGCTGCATCGTTGAGCAGCCAAATTCGCTTGAGTGTCGTGGAGCTGAGTTCGAGAAGACTGCCTGTGTGCCTGGAGAATGTGAAGGTAAGTAAGGTATTTGCTCTGGAGGATCATCTTTGTTGACATAATATCTTAGCAGGAGTCCAAAGCGCCTCAACAGGAACTGTGGCCATTGTGGTCCTCGTCATGATGTTGTTCACTGCGGCTTGTTGTCTGGGTACCTATCACTTTACAAGGCGTCGTTTCTTAATCGGAGCGGAGGAAGCACTCAACAAGACGACAACCACGACGGCCAGCTTCGATACTTATCCCAATCAGTATTCCAGTTTGCCCACCAAGGATGTGAGTCATTGAATTTGAGTTGACTAAATAATATTTTATGCTACTATTTAATCCTTAATCTTTTTGCAGTATTACGAGCAACGTCCTAAAAGACAGAGCAGTTTCCGCATGCCTGTCAAGACGAGCAATATTGCGAGTGGCACCCTCAATCGGAACAACATGAACCACAATAACACCCCAAAAGTCCTGGCCAAAACCTACAATGACTGTGAGACCGGCACCCTAAAGCGTCAGACGGCGCTCAACAACTGTCGTCCAAGTATCGATGATGAAAAGTTTTAGCCTTGGATCCTTGCAGGACTCCGAGGGATCTTCCCAATTAGTGCCATTGTTGCCTGATAAGCGAAAGTGTTAAAGTAACAACGAATACATTTTGCACACTGCCTGCAAAAAGTTCCTTCCGTGGCTCATATTGAGCCGTTATGTTAGTTTTAGTTAGTTTTATCGGACAATACGTAATGTTTACTTAGTTAAGTGTAAAAGTTTCAGAATTAAATTATAAATTGTTAACGATTGTTGTACATTTCGTTCTAAATTTTACTTATTATCACCTGCTTTGAGAGACATACAAAAAGCAAGACTGAATGTTACATTTCATTAGAAATTTGTTCACAACCCAAATTAATGCCATGCAAAAATTACAATTCTAGAAACATAATTTATCATGTTGTAAAGTAAGTAGATTAAGGAAAATAGTAAGGTTAAGAGAACTTTTTATAAAATATTAAAACAAAAACTACGTCAATTTTACTAACAATTAATTATTTGTCTGTTATTTGAAATAACTAAACTGGTATCCTTATATGTTATTGACTTTTATACTGGCACACTCAATTTGATGATTAGCATAATTATAGCATGGATTGGTAACCGCAAATATTTTTCATACTTACTCATATTTAGATTATATTTTCGACTGATTGTTTCTATGGCAGCTTTACTATACAGTAGTCAGATTTGGATGAAACTTGGTCAGCAACTTGACCAATGCATTCAGTGAGGAGAACGTAGACATTTTTCATATCAATTCATAACAAGGCTTTTTGTCAAAAACTTGAACAAACTTGTAATTTTTTTTATAATTATTTATATTATTCATCATTGGCTATGGATCATTTATAGAATCAGCATTTTAGGTTAAAAGAGTGGTCCGCCCAGGGTCCCGATATCAATCCAATTTAAAATTTGTGGTCTGTAAGAGTTTGTTTTAAGAATCTAAAAGGAACTTTTGACGCGGATCCAGGAGGAGTCGAAGAGTGTTGCGAACGAAACTTGAATCTTGTTAAGTATAGTTAAAATCATCGTATACACATTATAAGTGAGTTTGGCTGCAATCGCTTAACTACTGTGAAGAGGAAAATCGTTGTAAAATATTAAATCTGTATGAAGACGAAGGTTAGTTGAGCTATCGCAACGAAACTCACACATTATGTGTATATCTTGGTTATAACTGTTGTCCATAAATATCCCTCAATAGATCGAGCAACTGTACCAAATATCCAATTGGAAAAATCGGTCGAAAGTTGAGGATAATGCGCACTAAAAGGAGTATGGGCTGTTTAACAGTCGGCTCGCTCAACTGGAGACTTTCTTACTAGTTTGATTTTAAAAATATAACTATGCATTCTTGTTAACAATTATTGAATACATTTAAAACAATTTTTTTTTTGATTTTCTCTGTATTTTTGCAACGTTATATGCGCTACAAGCAAATATGTAATCACTTTTGCTGCCCACTGCAAATACTTTACAAGTCGGCCACGCCTCATTATTCGCACGCATTTTGTATACCTTTTTACTATACGACTAACGGGTATAAAAACGACGCTGTAAAATATGCAACAGACAAATATGTAGTTCGAAGTTTACTAGTTCGACAAGCAAAGCTTGCTCTTAATAGATGGCGCTTTATATTAAATAACTGTGGCGCCCTCAGCCGGCACCTAATGTTAATAACCCCTTGCCACTTGCATTGCCAACCGCAGTAACAATTACAAATTATAGCAAACAAGCGTCGTGGTATATCGGGAAAACAGAGGAGCATAGAGTGATGCTTCGGAATTTAAATAGTTAAGGCCGCTAACTTCCTTTCCGCTCTCCTCAGCTGCATCTCCCAGAATGTAGAGTCTTTTATTGAATTATAATCCGTAGACCAACAATATATATTGTAATATCAGGTTGTCAAAAAAGTCTTGCGGTATTTCCGCAAGCTTGTCTTTGCAAGCGCGTAGTTCTAGTTGTATTCGTCGCATCGGTTCATGCTAAAGCTTTTTGGAAAACTCTTTTCACGCGCTAACACGTGTTTGATTAATTGTTGTTTGTTTTTAATCGTTCGTGAGTTATAGCGTCGCAAACATGGAGCAAAATAAAGAGAAAATACGGCATATTTTACAGTACTATTACGATAAAGGCAAAAATGCATCCCATGCAGCTAATAAAATTTGTGCAGTTTATGGACCCGATACAGTTTCCATATCCACCGCACAACGATGGTTTCAACGTTTTCGTTCTGGTGCAGAGGTGATCGAAGATGCGCCACGGTTCGGAAGGCCTGTCGTCGAAAATTGCGATAAAATCAAACCGTTATAAACCATTTGAAGAAGCTTGGATTCAAAAAGAAGATCAATGTATAAGTGCAACACGACTTGACGCAAAAAAACATTTTTCCCCGTATGGATGCATGCGAATCGCTTCTGAATCGCAACAAAATCGACCCGTTTTTGAAGCGGTTGGTGACTGGCGATGAAAAGTGGGTCACTTACGACAACGTGAAGCGCAAACGGTCGTGGTCGAAAAGCGATGAAGCTGCCCAGACGGTGTCTGTGTGTTTGGTGGGATTGGCAGGGAATCATCCACTATGAGCTGCTTCCCTATGGCCAAACGCTCAATTCGGACCTGTACTGCCATCAACTGGACCGCTTGAATGCAGCACTCATGCAGAAGAGGCCATCTTTGATCAACAGAGGCCGAATTGTCTTTCATCAGGACAACGCCAGGCCACACACATCTTTGGTGACGCGCCAGAAGCTCCGGGAGCTCGGATGGGAGGTTTTTTTGCATCCACCGTATAGTCCGGATCTCGCACCAAGTGATTACCACCTATTTCTGTCCATGGCGAACGCGCTTGGTAGTCGGAAGTTGTCCACAAAAGAGTCCTGTGAAAATTGACTGTAAAAGACCCCGTACTCCCATAATAATGCGCATTTGTACTTAATTTGAATTAAAATATAATAACGAAATTTAAAAATTAAAATTTATATATATATTTTGAATTGATATTAAAAAAAAAAATTAAATTAGCAATTCTCATTGCCAGCATTCGAACCTACGACCCTCAGGCAACGATTTCACATCGCGCCGTAACTCTACCCTTCGCACCACGCGCTACTTTCAAGCATGTTCCGCTTATTCGCATTTACATTTTATACATACAAGTACACACTCGTTTGAAATTATGTGTATTCACATTTGTATGTATTCGTGCCTAGCACTGGTCGCAGCGATGCAGCGTCTGCGAGCAGCGCTGACGTCACACAGGCGGCGAAATTGCAGCTAAATTACATAAACTTTCTAACGTTCTAACGTTTTTTTGTTAATTGACGGATTTTAACGCCGCTTGGAATATAGTTTGATATGATATTCCTAATTTTAATTTAATTAATTACAACACTGTACTATTTGACTAAATGCCCTAAATCCTGCAAATTTTGAGCTTGAAATTTTGAAAGTTTTTTAGCTTATATGAGAAAAGAAGGCGTGGCAGGCCAAAATTTGAATGACATTGCATTAAGGCTGTCTCTAGCAACCAGAAATGGTGTTCCTAAGTGCCATAGTTACTGAGTTATTGGCCTAAAACTACTTTTTTTTTCGAGGTGTGTCTGGTTTTTTGCTTTGCGGGGGCGGTAAGGGGCGTGGCAAAAACTTGAAATAAACTTAACCTGCGTAAGATAATAACGGACTTTCATTATAAATTTGGTGGCTCTAGCTTTTGTAGTTTAAAAGATCCAGGTGTTCATACGGACGGACGGACGGACAGACGGACATTGCTATATCGACTCGGCTGTTGATGCTGATCAAGAATATATATACTTTATGGGGTCGGCCACGCCTCCTTCTGCCTGTTACGCACATTTCGCTTCTGACAAACCTAATAGACCCCTCTACTCTTTTTTAGAGTACGGGGTCTATAAAACGCAAGACTTTTTTGACAACCTTATAAAAAACTATATAAGCAAATGCTAAACTGGTGACCCCAACGTGAACAGAAAATATTTTTTTGGGCTTCTTCTCGCTTCTTGCGCATGGCTCCAAAGCAGCTCCATTGGCTGTTACGCCATCGGAATTATTATCTCATTTTACATTTGATAATATAGGTATACATAATAATATATACATACATCGGCATAATCTTATGTAGTTATTTATAATATTTAACATATGCTGTTAGTAGATATAAAGTAAAAAAAAAAAATTTTATATAGTAGTATATGAATATAAGAATTTAAAATCAAAAATGTAAAGTACTTTATTTATTCAAGTAATGATATAATTAGTGAATAATATTAAAGTGTTTTTGTAATCATGTTAAAAATGGCTGATCAGATAAATTTCATACAGCAGTTTCTTTTATGGATTTTCTCATATTATGTATTTCGTTAATCTATTCTAGATCTATCTAGATTTGTACTCCGTAGCTTCGTGTTTATTGAATAAAGTTTTATATTTTTTTGATAAACCAAGTGTCGAACTATCTTATTGGCGCAGCCGGTAGGATATCAGTAATAAATATCCTCGTAATCGGAATCGTCATTTTTTTCAATCCATTGTAAAGAAATCCTTGTACGACCAAGGAATTTCTAGGATTCGAGCACGCGAATTTGCCGCGGCAAGGAAACGGTTAAAACATTACAATTTTGGAAAAAAAATATTATCTTGATATCCGCCAAAGAACCTAAGCGTGTGTGACTTAAAACCCAATTATCAGTCGTGGCCCATATTTAAATGTGCGACCGCCACCAAAGATAATTGCTATCATAAAGAAAACCGCGCAAAACACCAAACAGTGTTCAACCAAAAAATAGATCCTCTGGACTATTTGAACACCTGTACATAAAGAGATTATTTCTGGGCTTTACAAATCATTTAATTGATCCCTGTAAACGTAAGTCTCTTACAATTCAACAAAAGTGACAATTAAAACAAAAACCTGAAGTGACAACTGTCAACAAAATAAAAAATAAAATCTACAACAACACCATGGCAACCAACTCACCAATGGAACTATCCGAAATGCATCTAAAGCAAACGCTTGGACAAATTCGACAAGTGCCAGTATTCGACGGAAAAACCGTGGAACTAACTGCATTCATAAGGAGGATCGATTTTATAATGCAGCTATACCCAACACAGGATGTGAGACAACATAGTGTCTTATTCGGAGCAATCGAGATGCAGACCACCGGATCCGCACAACGAGTGTCGCAGCTGACAGCAGCCACAACCTGGGGAGAGTTAAGGAGCGCCCTCATCGACGAATTTAAAACCCAAACTCCATATGAAGAACTTCTACGACGTCTCTATAATACCAACTTTAATAATAGTATCCGTAAGTTTGTTGAAGACCTAGAGTATAAATCTTTTGTAATATCCAATAAATTAATGTTAGAAAATCAGGCCCAGAACACTATCTTGTATACTAATGCAATGAATAATACTATTAAAGACGTTATTACAAAAAAATTACCGGACAGAATTTTTATGACATTAGCACGATATGACATTACAACAGTTTCAAAACTCAAAAAAAGTAGCTCAACGCGAAGGATTGTACGAAAGTGGTTATAACGAACGTAATAACCAAAACAATGACAATTCCAAAACGAACAAAACACAAAGCAATTCAAGCAATGAAAACCGTGGAAAGGGAAATAATCAGAATTATTACCCTACTCCAAATTACTCAAATAACGCTAACCCAAATCATAAACCAAAAGAAAATGCTGAAGCATTACAAAAAGAATTCAAACAAAATCTTGATCAAGCTAGATCACAAAACCCAATGAATTACCAAACTCAGAGTCAAAGACCTCCTAATCCCCCTCATAAAAGACAGAGAGAAACTAGTGGCCACTTTAAGATGGAAACATCAGAAAATTTTCATCAAGGAGCCTCGGACAACGAAGAACCAATCCCTTCATCAGATTAGTTATGAATGAACAAAATTTTAACTGTGTAATTGACACAGGTTCATCCATAAATCTAATGAAACAAAACTTTTTAAAATTTCCTATAAAACCTTGCCAATTGAACGTACAAACAACAAGTAAGAAAGGCTACAGTCGATCGAGCCGACTGTAGAAGACCCCGTACTCCCATAATAATGCGCATTTGTATTTAATTTGAATAAAAATTTTATAATGAAATTTAAAATTTATATATATATTTTGAATTGATATTTTAAAAAAAATTAAATTGGCAATTCTCATTGCCAGCATTCGAACCTACGATCCTCAGGCAACGATTTTACATCGCGCCGTAACTCTACCATTTGCACCACGCGCTTTTTTCAAGCATCTTTCGCTTATTCGCGTTTACATGTTATACATACAAGTACACACTCGTTTGAAATTATGTGTATGCACATATGTACATATGTATGCGTGCCTAGCACTGGTCGGCACGGCAGCGTCACACAGGCGGCGAAATTGCAGCCAAATTACATAAACTTTCTAACGTTCTAACTTTTATGTTAATTGACGGATTTTAGCGCCGCTTGAAATATAGTTTGATATGATATTCCTAATTTTAATTAATTAATTACAAACACTGTACTATTTGACTAAATGCCCTAAATCTTGCAAATTTTGAGCTTGAAATTTTGAGAGTTTTTTGAGAAAAGGGGGCGTGGCAGCTCAAAATTTTGAATGGCATTGCATTAAGGCTGTCTCTAGCAACCTGCTTACCAGAAATGGTGTTCCTAAGTGACATAGTTACTGAGTTATTAGCCTAAAACTACATTTTTTTTTCGAGTTTTTCTGGTTTTTTGCTCATTGCGGGGGCGGTAAGGGGCGTGGCAAAAATTTGAAATAAACTTAACCTGCGTAAGATAATAACGGACTTTCATTATAAATTTGGTGGCTCTAGCTTTTGTAGTTTAAAAGATCCAGGTGTTCAAACGGACGGGCGGACAGACAGACGGACATTGCTATATCGACTCGGCTGTTGATGCTGATCAAGAATATATATACTTTATGGGGTCGGCCACGCCTCCTTCTGCCTGTTACGCACATTTCGCTTCTGACAAACCTAATAGACCCCTCTACTCTTTTTTAGAGTACGGGGTCTAATAAATGGTATTGTTCAATTAAAGAATTGTGTATCTTTTGCCCCTAGTAAACTCTGCCCTACCCATCAAATATTTTACTTACACAACTTTTCTGACAATTACGATATCTTACTAGGTAGAGAATATCTAGAATCCTGTGAAGCAAAAATTGACTACAAACAAAAAACAGTTATTCTAAACGATCATCTATTTTCAATGAGATATGACCGTGAGAATTCTCTCAAAGACAAGACCGCATTTCAATGCCTTGCCGCCCCAAACAAACGACATAGCAGTAAATTACGCTATTAATAATGAATTAAATGAAACAAATCAATTCCGATTAGAACATCTAAACGATGAAGAAAAATGCAAACTGACCAAAATTCTTTTCTGCGCGAAGCTAATCTAAAATTGCAATTAGATAAATGCGAATTCATGAAAAAGGAAACCGAATTCCTAGGACACATAATAACAACAGAAGGAATAAAACCAAACCCAACTAAAAGCTCTGCAATACAACATTTTCCAATACCAAAAACACCCAAAGAAATAAAATCGTTTTTAGGTCTTTGTGGTTATTACAGAAAATTCATTCCATATTTTGCACACGTTGTAAAGCCAATGACTTTAAAATTAAAGAAAGGTGCAACTATAAATATAAAAGAACCAAATTACATTTCTGCTTTTAAAAAATTAAAAGTACTTATAACATCCGATCCAATATTAGTTTATCCGAATTTCGAAAAACCATTTTGTCTTACAACTGATGCCAGTAACATAGCTATTGGAGCTGTTCTGTCTCAAAATCAAAAACTAATTTGTTTCGCAAGTAGAACTCTAAACGAACATGAAAATTATTATGCAGCAATTGAAAAGAAACTTTTAGCCATCGTTTGGGCAACCAAATATTTCCGATCTTATCTCTACGGTAGAAAATTCGAGATTCTCAGTGCTTTGATCAGATGCTTTGTCTAGAATTAAAATTGAAGAAAACTTGTTAGGAGAAACTTCCGATGTAACCGTAGCAACAATCCACAGCGCTCAAGAAGATAACCAATATTACATTTCACTCACAGACAAATAGAATTTGTAAAAAGTAACTCAAATAACGCAAACGTCATTAATTATTTTCTTAAAACAAAAATCCTAATAAATTATGTCGAAATGACACACAACCATGCATAAGAATTAATTAAAGAATACGTATGTTCAAAGAAAGGTGTTATATACTTCAGCAACGAAGCCGATTTTCTTACATTTCAGAATGCTTTCGTTGAAATAATCAGTCCCAATAACATTACAAAAGTAATGAGATCAACTAAAAAACTAATAGACCTCCAGACATATGCCGAATTCAAAGAATTTATTATTAATACACACGAAAAGTTATTACATCCAGGAATAGAGAAAATGACACTATTATTTAAAGAAAAATATTATTACCCAGATTATCAAAACTTAATACAAAACATAATTAACGAATGCAAAGTTTGTAATATAGCAAAATCAGAACACAGAAACACTAAGTTAGCTTTCGAATTAACTCCAGAAATCCATAATCCAAGAGAAAACAAGTAAGAAAGGCTACAGTCGATCGAGCCAACTGTAAAAACCCCGTACTCCCATAATAATGCGCATTTGTATTTAATTTGAATTAAAATTTTATAACGAAATTTAAAAATTAAAATTTATATGTATATTTTGAATTGATATTTAAAAAAAAATTAAATTAGCAATTCTCATTGCCAGCATTCGAACCTACGACCCTCAGGCAACGATTTCACATCGCGCCGTAACTCTACCCTTCGCACCACGCGCTACTTTCAAGCATGTTTCGCTTATTCGCATTTACATCTTATACATACAAGTACACACTCGTTTGAAATTATGCGTCGCAGCGACGCAGCGTCTGCGAGCAGCGCTGACGTCACACAGGCGGCGAAATTGCAGCTAAATTACATAAACTTTCTAACGTTCTAACTTTTTTGTTAATTGACGGATTTTAGCGCCGCTTGGAATATAGTTTAATATGATATTCCTAATTTTAATTAATTAATTACAAAACTGTACTATTTGACTAAATGCCCTAAATCCTGCAAATTTTGAGCTATAAATTGTGAAAGTTTTTTAGCTTATATGAGAAAAGGGGGCGTGGCAGGCCAAAATTTTGAATGGCATTGCATTAAGGCTGTCTATAGCAACTCTAGCAACCTAAGTGTTCCTAAGTGCCATAGTTACTGAGTTATTGGCCTAAAACTCCATTTTTTTTCGAGGTGTGTCTGGTTTTTTGCTCATTGCGGGGGCGGTAAGGGGCGTGGCAAAAATTTGAAATAAACTTAACCTGCCTAAGTTAATAACGGACTTTCATTATAAATTTGGTGGCTCTAGCTTTTGTAGTTTAAAAGATCCAGGTGTTCATACGGACGGACGGACAGACAGACGGACATTGCTATATCGACTCGGCTGTTGATGCTGATCAAGAATATATATACTTTATGGGGTCGGCCACGCCTCCTTCTGCCTGTTACGCACATTTCGCTTCTGACAAACCTAATAGACCCCTCTACTCTTTTTTAGAGTACGGGGTCTAAATATGTCATTGATTTTTATATGGTAGACAATAAACAATTTCTATCTTGTATAGACTTATATTCCAAATACGCAACTTTAATAGAAGTAAATGGTCGAGATTGGTTAGAAGCCAAAAGAGCTCTTTTAAAAGTATTTAATGACATGGGGAAACCAATAGAAATAAAAGCAGATAAAGACTCAGCTTTCTTGTGCTCCGCACTACAAATGTGGTTAAAGTCAGAAGACGTAAATATATCCATCACAACTAGAAAAAACGGTATTTCCGACATAGAAAGATTCCATAAAACAGTAAATGAAAAATTAAGAATTGTTAATTCTGACACTAACCATGAAAACAAATTAACTAGATTCGAAGTAATACTTTACACTTATAACCATAAAACCAAACATAATTCAACTGGTAGAACACCAGCAGATATTTTAATTTACGCAGGAACACCTGAGTATGATACACAGCTAAATAAGAAAAGACAAATAGAAAGACTTAATGAAAAAAGAACCGAATTTGAAATAGATACTAGATATAGGGAATCAACAGATCTAAATCCACAAACCCATTTAAACAAACAGGAAATATAACACAAATAGATGAAAAACATTATGAAGAAGTAAACAGAGGTAGAAAAATAACACACCATAAATCAAAATATAAAAGAAAGAAAGTAACTAATGAAAGTAAATATGATAATTCCAGATCAACTAATAACCCGAATCAAGATGATAACTCCTCATAATTTAACAACTATAATTATAACACTCATGCTACTCAACTTTCTATGGCCAATAAAAGGTCAAAATTTGGAAATCAACCCAATTAACTCCAAAAACGGATATCTTATATTTCAAACAGGAACAATCAATTTACCTATAAAATACGAATACCACTATTTAACTATTAATATAACAAAAACTGAAGAAACTTATAATAATTTAATGAAACAAACAAAAGAATTTGAACCATTAATAAAAATACAGTACTTAACAGAAAAACTGGACAGAGAAATGAACGGCTTAAGACTAGTAAAACGAAATAAAAGAGGACTTGTAAATTTCATGGGGACATTTTATAAATACCTTTTCGGAACTTTAGATCAAGAAGACAAAGAAGAATTACAGTCAAAAATAGATAACCTTTCAGAAAATAGTGTTCAAGCCAATGAACTAAATGAAGTAATAAAAGCTGTTAACAAAGGAATAGAAGTAATGAACAGCCTAAGTATCACACATGAGGCAGAGCAACGACTCGAATTACTAATTTTCAACTTACAAGAATTCACAGAGTATGTTGAAGACATTGAGTTAGGTATGCAATTAACCAGGCTTGGTATATTCAACACTAAATTACTAAAATATGACTCACTAAAACATTTAAACGCTGAAAACAACTACTAACGAAATTTGAATTATTTCCCATATTCCACGCGAAATTATAAATACTGCACTATACGACATTATTCCATACCCTGACGAAAACAAAGACATTTTGACCGAAACTATACATGACACTTACTACTTACAGAACAATAAAGCATTCACAGCAACCAATAAAAATCTAGTTATGAACAAATGTATTACTGGAATATTAAAGCAAGATAAAACAGAATGTAGATATTCAAAATCCCATAAAAATTATGGAATCAAGTGTGTAGAACCAAACATTATGTTAACATGAAACTTACCGAAAACTGTACGAAATCAAAATTGTATCAACCGAGAAATTATTATCGAAGAAAACAATATGATAAAAGCTATAAATTGTTCAATCCAATTAGATGAAATTCAAATAACTAATACTATGCTAGATTACACACAAACAGTCTACATAAATAATAATATAACCAAACTAGAACCATTGTCATATGTCCAAACTAAAGAAATTATCCAACAACAAACAAAATTGTACAACACATTCCAAATTATATCTATAACAACTTTAACAATTATTTTAATCATACTTATATTATACATTATCTTTAAATATAAAAATATTCCACAAAAAATTATTGTTAATTATAAGAACAAAAAAGAATCAACCCCAAACATACAATCAAATATTCAAAATGATACACAAACTAAAACAGAATCAAATGTAACTGAAAATGATATCGAAGAAATTGTAATAGATCCAACACTATATCCAAAATTAGCCGCCTGAGGACAGGCTCATTTCTTAAGGATGGGGAAGTAACATATGTAGATACATACGTACCCAAACCCATACACCACATACACCACATACACCATACACAACACTTATTATTTATGTTAAAGATTTCTATTCCACAAAAAACTAATGTAAACACTATCGATAAATCAAATGGTGACAATAACAATTCTGGCTTCCCACGAATGTATTAAATATCATAAACAATTCACCAGAATCGTTATTCCCATCATTGGGGTTAAAACTGCTGACGTTACACAAATCCTGGCCAAACTCTCTCAATCTCTTCAAGATCGAGATCTCTCTCTATTTTACATAAGAGCCAAAAGCTCTATGAGTCCAAAGTCCAATTAATAAAAGCTCAAAACCGAGGTTTGCTTAACGTCATCAGAACTTAGGATAAGTAGTCTAGATTTGTACTCCGTAGCTTCGTCTTTATTGAATAAAGTTTTATATTTTTTTGATAAACCAAGTGTCGAACTATCTTATTATATATTATTGATCAGCATCACAAGCCGAGTCGATATAGCCATTTCCGTCTGTCCGTCTGACCGTCTGTCCGTCTGTCTGTCTGTCTGTCCGTATGAACAAACAGATTTCAGAGATGGTAAGAGCTACAAGTTCGAGCTTGGTGTCAATCGATCACATATTTAGTCAGTCAATACAAGAATCTTTTTTTTTTCGATGCCACTCCCCATTCGCCTACAATGAGCAAAAAAATGGGTGTTTTCGGCGATTATCTCAGTAACTATGGCAGCTAGGACCACCAATTCTGGTATGGAGGTTGCTAGCGACAGCATAAATGAATTGCCATTTAAAATTTTGGAATGCCACACCCCCTTTCCCACAATTAATACAAATAATTCTTAGCTTTCGTTCCGTCTTTAGTACAGCATTGTAATTGTATAATTCGAGTGGAGCCTAACTATATCAAACTATTCCTGAAAGGTGCATTAAAGTCGGACTATAAACAAGAAAACTAGAAGCGTTACAATATTGATAATTGAACGCAGTATCACTAGCGAATGCAAGCGAGACGAAACGTCTCCGCTGCCTGTGTGGCGGCAGCGCTGCCCGCAGTCGCTGGCCGCGCCGAATACACACATACATACAGTTATGAACACGTATAATGTCAAACGTATGTGTATTCGCATACAAACAAACATATGTACATATGTGTGATTATGCTTAGATTGTTTTTGTTTCAATGTGTTTTAATGCAAGTACTAGATTTTGTAATATCTTGATACCGATTTTAATAATAATATCTGGATTAAAATGCAGAGAGTATTATACCGTCGGGCGTGCTCGACTGTACTTATCTTTCTTGTTTATCGTAGTATTTCTTATTTCTAGCTTTATGGGTTTCAAGCGTTATTCTCGCTCTTTTATAGGCTATTTCTAGTCCAAATTTAATTTCCTTATATAATGGTGTTATATTATCGATGGGTTATTAGAGTGGCAGTTACCGCGGCCATTGTCCTACCTGTTTCGGTAACCACCTTCTCTGTTATTGCGGCGTCGCTGGAATATTACTGTGCTAGAACTTCCAGTCATTTCTTTGCCATAGCAGACATAGCTATTCTTGTCGAAAACTTTTCTGCATTATCAGGGTCTAATCCTTCGTCGATATAAGCGATTTCTAATTGCTTTTGCAAATTTTCAATATCAGATGTATATTTCGATGCTGTTTTGCCTTTTTGTTTTATATTTGACAATTTGGATTTTAATAAGTCGGAAGATTCACATTTGACGTTTTCTTTAAGTTTGTTAATTATTCCTGTTATAGTGGCTTGTAGAAAATTAAGCCGGTTATTTTTGACTTAATAACCAAAACCGCTATATCTTCCTGGTCACCTTTGGTTCTTTCAACAATTATCAATGCTATTAGGAACCTAATCAATGATAACCTTTTGCCATCGAATTCGGGAATGGTGCACATATTCCCTGTCTAAAGAGACCTGATTTGCCATGACTGTTTCAAAGCTCTTTGGCGAAGTTCGATTTTTAGTTCCTTAATACGCTCTATGTAGCGTTGTGGGTCCTGCGGTGTTCCTGCGATGGTCAATAGCTCCTCCTGTAGACGTTTTTGTTGCAGAAGTCTTCTGACTTGGCCTCATCGGTTAGTCTTCTTTTATTGTTTCCTTTCCTGTCTAGCCCGGTAGCTAGGTCCATCGGTTGGATTAGCTTACAGCGTCGCCAAATCCCTTTGCTCAATAGGAGCAGTATCTCGAACTTGGGTATTCTCCGGGTTTAGTTATATTTTAATTTGTTTGTTTCATGTTGCGCTTGCTTTATGATGTATCTATTTGCATTACTGCAAATTTAGTTTCAATTTTATGTCTTTATTTATAAAACATACACACAATTTGATGTTTTCTGGTTTTATGTTTTTGTTTTGTTGCTGTGAGTGTTAAATAGTTTTAAACGTTAATTTTTTTTTGTTTTTCACTTATTGTTGGATTTAATTTAGAACGACGGTTTTAATTATTTTCGTGAATTTGTATTTGCAAACGTCGTGAAATTTCCACATGCTCTGCACACACTTTAGTTTTCTTTTTTTATGCAATATATAATATGTTCCTTTTAATGTCTTAGGAAAGTAGAAGTATTGTTTATTTGAATGTACAGCATTTAGTATGCAGCATACTCGTGACACTTGTATGTATATATGTTTTGGAGTCGATGGCTCTCAGATTTGAACTGATTCTTTATTCAAAGTAAAAGTGTAGCTTAACCCAAGTATATAAACTGTATATAAGGAGAGAGCCTCGGCAGAATGGGAGTATGTATAATGTAGTATAAATATATGTACGAATATGCAGAAGACATTTCGTTGGAACTCGTCACCCGGCCACTTGGCTGTAAACATCAAAATGCCTACATTGCAGATCTAATGCTCAGGCCAGACCATACATAAGTGACCGATCGTATTGCCGCACTTATGAATGGTTTGGTTATTTAAACAATTCGACAGAAGTGTCGTTATGTTTATGAGTTTAATACTCTTTTGGGCATATGACAACATCAGATATTGTATACAACACAATACAATGGGCATATACTTACATATATCATGTACAACATACTACAGAAGTAAGAAAGGCTACAGTCGATCGAGCCGACTGTAAAACACCCCGTATCCCCATACTAGTGCGAAGTTGCACTTCGGCCACTTTTTAGAATCTTCCGATTATCTGCATTTACGTGTTATAAATTTTGGATATACATATAAGAAAAAAACAAGAAAAAACGGTTATCTTCGGCTCGCCTAAGATTAAATAGAAGAACAAGTGATATAGAAGTCCGATTTGGTCAACAGTCGGAGAACGATTAGAAATACATATCGCTTGAATTTGGTTGAAATCGGTCAATAGACACCGAAAATGTACATACATTTGCATGCGTTTCGACCGATTGTTCCAATGTGAGCTATATGATATAGTGGTCAGATCTGTCCGATTTTTACACATGCAGAGAGAATACACATCTGTACCAAGTTTCATAAGGATGAGAGACTAGTTCGCACAGAAACAGACGGACAGACAGACGGACATGGCTATATCGACTCTGCTGTTAATGCTGATCAGGAATAAATATACTTTATGTGGTCTGAAACGCCTCCTTCAATGCGTTACAAACTTCGTGACAAAAACAATATACCCTCTGCAAGGGTATATTAAATGAAATGGCAGTCTGTGCCGAGATTCGAACCGCAGACCTTAAGGTTTACATTCAAGTACGAAAAATAATACCAGTCAGCTCTACCACTTGAGCCACACATCATTCAATATTTATATCGACCAATAAGGTGGGTAAACATAGAGTTATCTCTTTGCTTTCTACCACGTGTACATAATATTACAATTATTGAACATAGTTGTTGGTGAGGAGACAGTATTTTTTTACAATTTTGCGGGGTCGGCAAGGGGCGTGGCAACAATTTGAAATAAACTTAACCTGCCTGACATATAGACGGACTTTAATTGCTGATTTGTTGCTGATCAAGAAAATATATGTACACATGTTTTAAGGAAAAGGCGACGCCTCCTGTTACACACATTTCGTACGGGGTCTTTAAGGCAATCTTAACATATCTTGCTATAAATTCTGTTAACAGTCTTTGTGAGAGACAATTTAAAAGTATGCAATGTTTTTTTAACGCACAGCTCGAAAGTATGCAGTGAAATATTATACACAGCAGCGCTGACCATTTTTTTTGGAAAAATATAGATAAACTGTTTTTTACTCCATTTTTATATCGCGATGTGCGGTGCTGACAAAAAGCAACTGTATTTAAGGATGTTCAAGACAATCTTGACTCCTGGGCTAGTGTATGCAATGCAGGTGTATTGGGTTACAGCCAGTCCCCTAAGCTAAAAAAAATCACTTAAGGTTCTTAGTACATGAGAAGCTGGGATCAATAAAATACGGTACGTAGCAGAGATGATCAATCAACTTGCCTTGCAAGACTTTTAATTGTCCCTGCTCTAGAGAAAGAAGAAGACGTAAGCACTACCACCCTCAAGAACTACCCAGCATGATATTTTCCTAAAACTTACCAATCCGCCTTATGAATTTTATCTGTTATAATCATACCGTTTAACTCTTGCAGCCCATAACTTATTTGTTGCTTTATTAAATACCTCCCAAAACTACAAAAATAAATGGATTAAAAAATTAAAAAATGTTGGTAACTGATAAATCTTTTATGATTTTTAAATAACCTCAGAATTTTGAAATACTTGGCTCCAACCTTAACAAAATTAAACGACATATCTTTTGTATTTGCAAATTTTTAATTAATCACGCTAGACTTATTTTTAATTTACTGATAAGAACTATTTTATACATGCGTTAAGAAAATGAACTGTAAAAAGTAATTTTTAATTTATAAACATCCAAATGGCAATAAATAGTATAAAACAGTTAAGAGCTAGGTCTTATTTCGACGAGAATATAGAACTAAGGTCGTGTTTCGAATGCGTAAGGACGAGTACGATAACAACAAAAGACATTTTACAAATCTGTGATCTCCTGCTGAGATTCGTAGGCGGCGGCGCTAGCTCCAGCACTGTCCATCTTGACGGAGGAGGACTGCTGATCCTCGCTGGTGATGCGTGTAAGAAGCTCGGCCTGTATGCGCTTCAGGACCTCCACAACTCCGGAGAGGACGCCGCTCTGAGCCGCCTCCTGCATGGCATCGTTGGCATCCACCAGGGCTTCGTTCAGGGCACCCATTTCCATGCGCGCCTTGGCCCGGGCGTAGTAGCCCTCGTAGCTGTGCGGCTTCTGGAGTATGGCTTGCGTGGCCAAATCTATGGAGGCGTCAAGTTCCTGTAAATGTAAATTACCAAATGTAAGTTGAAGGATTCCAATTAAAGATTCAATTTAGACTTACATTCAGTTTTCGCTTGCAACGCGACAGATTCAACAGTAGATTAGTCCTCAGCTGGGCAAAGACCGCATTCCTTTCGAGAAGCGGCTCAAGGCCGGAGATTTTGCGCAGCGCATATTGATAGCGATGTGCCGCTTCCTGGAAGCGATTCTTGCGGTAGAGTACATTGCCATCCTCCAGCAGTTTGTTGAGCAGTACAACAAGGATCTCCGGTTTGCCCATTGCCATGCTCCACGTGGTGGGTCCCAGCTTTGCTCCCTTGCGCAGGAATACCTGCACCGCTTGGATGTTGCGACAGGCTATGGAGCGATCTAATGGTCGCATGCCATGCACATCGATGTGCTCCAGATTGGCCCCCTGCTCTAGCAGATAGAGCACCAAACTGGCTGCACCTTGGTACGCAGCCAGGTCCAGGGCAGTACGTCCATTGTGATCCTCGTGGTGACGATTGCAGCCGTGTTCGACCAAACACTTTGTCGCCGTGAGGTGTCCTCGCAAACAGGCCCAGCTTAGAGCGGTGAAGCCCTCGTGGTCTTCGGCCTCCAGGGCTGCACCACGTGCCAGGAGCAGTTCCAAAAGCTCCAGGTGTCCTTCTTCGGCGGCGATCATCAGCGGTGTCTTGCGTGCCTGTCCCAAAGGCTCATCTAAGAGGGCTCCTCTTTGCAACAGCTGTTCTACAACGCTCCAGTGTCCCTCCTTGACAGCCAACCACAATGCCGAGTATCCCTGTCGGTTCCTGGCATCAATCTGTGCTCCTCGAGACATCAGTATGTTCACTGCATCCACACATCCGTGCTTGGCAGCAGCAGTGATTGCCAGCTCTCCGCTGCTGGGCTCCAGGCCGTTCACATTGATGCTAAGGTCGTCCTGCTCGTGCTCATTGAGATCTAAGAGATCCTCGAGGATTTTCACATGCGCCTGGCCAGCTGCTCCAATCAGAGCCTGTTGCAGCGCCAGGGACCGACCCACGTCCAAGGAGCAAGCCCGAGGGGTCCACTCGCAGGCAAGCAGGTACTGCACTACACTGAGATGTCCCATTCTTGCAGCATGCACCAAAGCACAACGTTGAGTGGTGTCCAGCTGCCCCAAACTGCTGCCAGCTGCAACCAGGCGACGCACAACGTCGCAGTGACCACGCATTGCGGCCAGGATAAGCGGAGTGCATCCCTGGCTGTTGGTAAGTCCTACGTCAGCACCGAACTCCAGCAGGAGGCTCACCATGGGCAGGATACCCTCGTGGGCGGCAATGCAGAGAATGGGAGCATCTCCCATGTAGTCGGTGCGGTGGTCGGGAGACGCGCCAGCGAGAAGAACCAGACGAGACACCTTCACATTGGGACTGTACACATTCCGTAGGGCACCCAGGGCTGCAGATATGTTGTCCGCCGCCCCTGCCAGCCAGTAAGACTGCAGATCTCTGGGAGAGAGCGCGGCTTGGCTGGTGCTGTACAGATGGGCCTTGAGCATGTGATGGCCCAGTTCGAGAGTTAGCTGGGGCTGTAGCGGTGCCTGAAGACGGGACAGTCGAAAGGCAATTCCAGCGTGCCCCAGTCGAGCGTCGCATAGAAATTTACTGGACTCCCCCTCGTCTCGGCGCATCAGCCACTCCCGGAGTGAGCTGTGAAAGAACATGTATGTGTTATCTAAGCGCTTAATGAGGAAACCATCCAATAGCTTAAAGCGCTGCATGAAGTGCGTCCAACTCAGGGGCTCCTGTCCATGATGCAATGCCTCCATGCTGTAGTAGATTTCGTCCAGCGTCAGAGGGTGGAGGGCAGCAAGGCAGACATTTAATATCGGGGCTGTCTGGTCGAAGCTACGAGATGTCGGAAACCTCAGATTGAAATGGAGCAAAAAGATTTGGGCCAGCGACACGGGCAGCACCTTGTAGCTGGACGACTTGACTACCAGTTGTCCACGTGAGATCAGATCAAGAATCAGCTTGGCATACAGCATGGAGCCGCGACTGAGCGACTGCAGATGCGAGACGAACTTGGTCTGGGACTGGGCCAGGTTGCCACCAATGTTGTGCTGTATTTCGGGGCAGAGCGAAATGCGGCCCCTGATGTAGTCCAGCATGTCCTGCTGCAAGCTCTGACTACTTGCCCAGCTGTCCAGGGTGAGCTGTGTGTAGCTGGGTGCCTTAACCAGCTCAAGCATCTGAGTGCGGACAGTGCCCACCAGCTTCAGCCAGGTGGGGAAGTGGGGCGTCAGCTGGGCAAGAAAGCTGGCAATCGTATGCCCATGGTCGGGACGGTGGTATTCGGCCTCGCAGAGCGCATCCACAAGGATAACTGCCACCTTGGCTGGTATCTTTCCCGCCCTGTGCAGCTGAGCCAAGGGCTCCAATATCGCCAGACGCATCACTCGTTCAGCGTCCGCAATGCACTCCCTCACACTCAGGATGTCCTGGAGATGCGGCTCCGAGAGCAGGTAGTCCCGATACGAGGTGAGCTGAGGTGCCTGGCACAGTTGTGCCGCCAGGGAGTGCACAAAATCAGGAACCTGGCAGGTGAGATTCGCATCCGCCTGGCAGAAGTGGTATCCCACTATGTGGGACGCCAAGCCCCGTATCCATTCGTTTTGTGTGCCCAGCTGACTGTAGATGGCATCCGCATCCTCCTGCGCGTGCATCCGACGACGTCCGAAACAGGAGTACTCCACCAGCTGCAGACAAAAGGCGGTCTTTCCCGTTCCGGGCTGTCCATTGATCAGCACAACGCGTGTGTCTGTGCCAAGAAGAATGTTCGACAACTGTTGCACCAGCCATTGGCGTCCAACATAGGGGGGATCGGGCTCCTGCAGTGGAACCTCAAAGAAGAGCGGTTTAAGAGCCAGTTGCACAGCGGCCAAGGCTGCTGCTGCTGCTGCACGTTTCCCGACTGCACCACCGGCGACCTCCGAAACCAATCCAGTTGCCGATCTGATGGACGTACCCTCGACTCCTGCACCCCCTGCAGCTGGCAGCTGTGCAACACGCGCGGAGCGTCGAGTGGCTCCTTTCCGTGCTTTGACCTGGGGCAGAGCCTCAAAGGAGTGCTCCTGCATGGAACAGCCCATCTTGAACTTGCTGCACAGACTCAATGCGTCCTCCTTGATGGTGCAGGTGGCCACCGACAACTGGCTCCCGCTAAGCACTCCGCAAGCTAGCGTCTGCTCCGGGCTGATGTTTTGAGAGGAATTGCTGCTGTTTGCTGTGGTGGTGCTGCTGCTAATGTGGGTGGTACCACCTGCACCACTACTGGTGGTGCTCGTCGAGTTGCCGTTGTGGTCGCTGCTGCTGCTGCTGCAGTTGTTGTCGTTCAACAAGAGACCCAGACGAGCCCGAAGCTGATCCTTCTGCTGCTTCTCGTTGAGCAGCGCATGAGAGTGATGCTCAATGCCCAAACTGTCGCTGCCTGTGGGGAAAAAGAAACGAGATGGGGGTCTTAATGAAACTGAAGCGAGGAGGAATTTTCATAACATTGAATTTAAAATAACTGATAAGTGATGTGTTACAAGTTTAAAAGAGTCGGATATCACGTACTGATATTTGTGCGCATTTTCCCATTCAAATTACCAATCTTTGAACGATTTGGCCTATGGGAACTATGTCCAAACCGGAGCAAAATTAGTGAGAAACGATATAATAGTACCACAAACATAACTTATAAAGTTGCGGATATCTCCGGCACGCCGAAATTAAATACCCTTTGCAGTCATTTGGTTTCAATCACCAATTATTTCTTTGGTAGCTGTATGATATAGAAGTCCGATTTAGATGACATTTGGTCAACAGATGGGACACGATTAAAAATTGTTTCTCTGTGAATTTCGTTGAAATCGGTCAATAGACACCGAAAATTTTCATACTAAGCATTTCAACCGATTGTTCCTATGGGAGCTATGTGATATAAATAGTTGTCCGATTTGGATGAAATTTGGTCAACAGTCCGAGAACGATTAGAAATGCATATCGCGTGAATTTGGTTGAAATCGGTCAATAGACACCGAAAATCTGTATACATTTGAATGCATTTCGACCGATTGTTCCTATGGGAGCTATATGATATAGTGGTCCGATCTGTCCGCTTTTTTACAAATGATCTGCATGCAGAGAGAATACACATCTGTATTATTATGTTTTATTAAGATAGCTTTAAAACTGAGAGACTAGTTCGCATAGAAACAGACGGACAGAAGCACAGATGGGCAGACGGACATGGCTATATCGACTCCGCTGTTGATGCAAATCAACGATATGTTTTCATTATCGGATTGGTCATGCCTCCTTTCATATAAAATTTAAATAGCCGTGTTAATACAAAGATGTTCATTTGTCTAATGATTTCATCCTTCCCTTCTCATTGTCTACTGTTTGATGCGCCCTAAAATGCCTTCGCCTAGCACAATTTATAATTATTTAGGGAGTCTGAGAAGTGTTTGACTGGTAAAGACCAGTAGAGACAGTTATCGGTGTGTATTTTCCAACAAGTATAAATAATTATTCAAGATGTCATGCTCAAGTTAAGGGTAAAAATTAACAAATTTCATGCAAGAACGAAGAGAATGAGGCGGAAATAAAGGGCATGCCTGCTAGATGATTGAGTCCCGTGTCGCTGGAGTTGGAGGAGTTGACACTCCACAAGGATTTGATGAGACATTTTATAGAGGTTCCAGCCAAACTGAGGCGATTCAGACGATTCTCGCTGTTGGCGCCGTGTTCCGTTGAGGTCTTCAGATTGTTGTGGCTAAAATTCTTCCGACGACGTCTTGTAACCGCCGAATCGGAGCAAGTGGAGGTATTTAAGGGATTTGTCTCCTTGTTTCGGTGATGATCTAAATGATTAAGTCAATGGTTGATGTGGTGAGAGTGTTAAAAGTGGTTTGGGATACTTGGGGAAGCTAAGGATCTTTGAAAGACCGTGGACCACCACCAGAGTTCCAAGTGCTTCCAAGCAGAACTTACCGCCAGAGAGTATTGATGCTGTGTCCAGTGGACAAGCTCCATTGGAGGCTGTGCGTCGATGTCCGGTGAGAGCGCTGCGAAGATTTTTGTGATTGAAGAAACGACGGCGAGTGGGGGGCGTGGCAAATGATGGTGTTGCATGCAAGTCGCTGTAATTCAAGTGCAGATTGTGGTTGTTGCTGTTGTTGTGGTGGATGTTGCCAACAAGCGGCTGCTTGCCCAGTGCATTGTTGTGTATATCAACGGTCACAGTGTGTGTGTTGCCCACAAATCCATTAGCATTCACATGGACGTTACTTGGCACAGCACGGGGCAATTTGCCAATACTCGCATAACAGTGATAGTCCGGTGACTGCGACTCCTGGCGATGTTGCTGCAAGTACAGAAATCAAGTTGAAGAATTGAGAAGTGAGCTGAGTTTAACTGAATAGAGTTGAGGTTTATCAACGATGAAAGTTCCATGTGGCACACAACGGGGTCTAACACACTTGCCGCAAATGGAGACCCATCAGGAGAATTGAAAGGCGTTGCACATCGATTAGTTATGATGTCTGAGCGACTAGCTCAACTTGTGCTTCAGGGACTCGGGGTTCATGAGCGAAGAAGGAAACGAGAGGGAGATGGGGAGGAAATACAAGCGAATTGGAAAGATTCGATCTGAGGAAACTATATGATCGAATAGTCGTAAAGTATTCTTCTCAACTACCCATTGCTATTTCCGATCCAGTACGAAATCAAGTCAACCCACTCGAGCCTACAAAGCGTGTTCAACTTCCTACAGTGAACACATTTCGTGAACATGATGATCGTCAACTGTCTGCGCAGGCTGCACTTTGTCTGTCCCTATGTCCACCTGCCCCCTCCTGTCTGTCTGTGGTGTGTCGCGATCTGTGCGATTAACTGATGACTTGGGTTGGCGTTCAATCGTGTTCTCCTGTCTACGCCTTATCGGGCATCGTCTGCGTTGGACGAACAACATCAGGCAAAAAAGACCAAGACCATTTTCACTGTCAAGTGTATTCCATTCCATTTCATTCCGTCCCATTTCTTAGTCATTCCAGAGACTGTCTTCTAGATCGGTCTCGAGAACTCGTCTTAATGTGTCTGCATCGTTTTCCCCAAAACCCGCGGGGATCAGTCTCCAAACTTGGCTGGCAGAACCTGTTCCCCGTCCACCTTTCTTCTTCCCCATTATGTGGGTTTATGTATCGAAATTGGTTTGTTGTTCCACAAGATGCGGTAATTGAGGTGAAAAGAGGCCTCAATTTTGGTAACCTAGCACAACACTTAATTGAATCCAAGAGATGAGACAGATTACGTCAGGGCACAATATTAAGAGGAAAGACTAAGGACAGTAGTCTGCTTTCAAAAGGAAAATATAAGTGTCTGGGACATTCCAAAGCTTTTAAATACAAATGTCAGCTTCCTCGAACCCCACGGATGCTTCCCACTTCCGTTGAGGATGTTTCGTCTGCCTATGTGTCTACCCACTTTCGTGTCTATCGTTTCGTCGGACTGTCTGTTTATCTGTCTGCCACTTTAGGTTTATCTGATTTGTTTTTCTTTCTGTATCTGAACTTCTTTGAGAGTCTTGAAGCAAAGCTGCTTCAACGCCACTCGATTCGCCACATTCGATAAATGACCTATCGATCCTCGTCTAGTGTAATTAAGTACCGGTTCACTACGATCCATTGCGATTCGATTTGAGCCATGGGAGAAAGGCTTTCTTTAAACTAGTTCGCATCGCTTGGGGTGTTTTCTCCTCTCTCTTTCTCGCTCTCACTCTGTTTCTCTGCGGTGTCGGCCGTTTTATCGTTGGCCACCCCGCGGTGGCTTTTTAATTGGCCACATCATATTGATTAAGTTGTAGCTTGAAAATTAATTAACAAATTATGCTTGCAACTGCATTGCAAATTGAAATCTAAAATTTCCATTGAAAGGTGATTTTCACTATTTTTTCACAGTCACTAGAATTTAAGGAATAATTAAACAGTCTCAACCGAACTTGGACATTACAAGTGTATATTCGTTATAGATATCCTGGTCAAATATCAAATAGCTAAATTTTTGGATGACGTTGGAATGAACAGCCGACAGTACAGCCGATTATCGAGATGTCACATAATGTTTATCTTATATTATTCACAGTGGTTGCTGCTGAATAAGTACAGGGTCTTTTCCAGTTCATTCCTCGATTAGCTTAAGTTCCAATCTAAAATCAAACTTAGTTCAAATATCACATTCTGAACTTATCAAAGATGGCAAATCACAAAAAATTGTCAAGCCTTAAGCCGCTCCCAAACAAAAATCTCAAACTGAGAAAACCTTTAAAGTCTACCAGAACCAATCAGGTCTCAGACGGGTCCTTCTCACCTGGCCCAAATGCGCAGGTGTAAAGCCAGACGGTGTACGGAGTAATTGTAATATGACAGCATTAATTTACTCGATTTGGGAAATAAAATTTGCATTACCCAGTAAGTTTTTGATTAAAATTCATCGCAGTTCGAACTATAAGTGTACTTTGTGAAAATTAAAACTGCTCAATATAAAAATTACAGTAAAATAAAGAACTGATTTTAATGAATTGTAAATCCCCAGTTACATAGATAAGCTAATACACCCATTACAGGGTATGCCCAGTATAAAACAGAGGCAAAAACATCAAGCTGCGGTCGCAATGCAATTACCGCAGCCATTTAATGATCAACTTAGCTCAGTCCAGCTGCAGCCGAAGCTGGCAACAAGATTAATGCTTCATTTAAGAATTCGATTCGATTTTTGAACAAGTCCCAAGCTCAACAACATCGAGTCACAACAACAAAACAACATTAAAAAAAAAGCAACAGGTTCATAATAATTTTGTGCCAAGTTTTTTGGCGGCTGCAAAATATGAATAAGTTTTGCTGGCAGCAGTACTCGAATAGACAATACTCTTTAAGCTGTATTTATTGAAAGGGTTCAGTTTGTGGTGATACCCGCCAAGCGTTCTTTGCAGGTTGAGGGTATGAGTGCTGCGGGCCAACAACGTCTACAACAACACAAACACAGTTGTTGGTCCCAGACATGTTGACACCAGTTGAGGCAACAACTTGGCCGCTATTTGACTGGGCTTGGCCCCCAATTGCAGTTGCAGTTGCAGTTGTTTTTTGGCCGTAACTAAAAACTGATAAATATTTTAACAACACGGCCAGAAAAGTGTTCAAAAATAATTGTTTAAATGTCATAAAAATAGTTGGAGAGTCAGCAAAGGCTAAAAAACCAATGATTGTGTTTTTCTATATCCAATCATTTAGAATACTTATAAGAAACCTAATGAATATAACGTCAAATTAACGGTCTTAAATTTTGATAGACTCGAAATAACCTTCACCCGTATAAAAAAAACATAATTATTAATTAGACAAGAAGTAGAGTCGGGCTTTCCCAACCGTCAGATATCCTGTCAGAAGTCCAACCTATGCGAGCTCTAAAGAGGTAGATTTGTTTCGATGGTACCAATGGTTTATTTATTTTCCACTGATTTGTAGAATTGGATGGATAGCGAAAGATCCACTAGCTTGTAGTTTATATGGTGGTTAGGCGGTTGGACCCTTACAGGGTATACAAGTTGTATGTCTGTACGATTTGGGCTTAACAGCCCTGACACCGTTTTACTAATAAAATTTAAGTTTCTCAATCTTAATCTTAATTTCAATGAAATAACTCGAGAGTTGTGCAGTTTAGCTGATCTTACAAATACTACCCCTTTGCACAAGAATCATGAGTATAGAAATCGCAAGTAAACCGCTAAGTAATCGCGCGCTAATTGTCGCTCATAAACCGCCCACAGTCGCTGCTAATTTTGATGCAGTTGTTCAGGCCGCGTAATCAAAAAGAGTAAAGGGGACTATTGTTTTTTCAGAAGTTAAACATTCATAACAGGCAGAAGGCAGCCAACTCGCCCATTACGTGTATATCATGATTATAATAATGTTTGATCTGGATTGGATCACTATATCATATAGCAGCCTTAGTCCAAATCAGTAAAAAATTTGTGATTTGTATATAATAAATGTAGTGTTAATTGATCGACTTAAATCAAACTCACAGATTATGTTTATAATATAAACTAATATGTATATATAAACTTAATATACATGTTCGTATCTTTGCATCGAAAAACGTACAATAGAATGAGAACGGAGTCTTTTAAAGTCGGTTAGAACGACTGTAGTATTACTCACAAGTTCTCATTTGAATTGAACGGAAAAACGGTGTGCTTGTTGGCCAACACCCTTGACCCGCCTCCTACCATAAGAATCCCCACTTGACTCTTTCGTTACCTTTTTATACTCTCTGCAAGAGTATATTGGGTTTGTGCAAAGTATGTAACAGGCAGAAGGAGGCGTGGCAGACCCCATAATGTATATATATTCTTGATCAGCATCACAAGCCGAGTCGATATAGCCATGTCCGTCTGTCCGTCTGTCTGTCTGTCCGTCTGTCCGTCTGTCCGTATGAACAAACAGATTTCAGAGATGGTAAGAGCTACAAGTTCGAGCTTGGTGTCAATCGATCACATATTTAGTCAGTCAATACAAGAATCTTTTTTTTTTCGATGCCACGCCCCATTCGCCCACAATGAGCAAAAAACTAGACACACCTCGGAAAAAATCGGTGTTTTCGGCGAATATTTCAGTAACCATGGCACCTAGGATCACCAATTCTGGTATGGAGGTTCCTAGCGACAGTATAAATGCATTGCCATTTAAAATTTTGGACTGCCACGCCCCTTTTTTTCCCACAATACAAAACAATAATTCTCAACTTTCGTTTCGTTTTTAGACATTTGTTCATATAGTACAGCATTGTAATTGTATAATTCGAGTGGAGGCTAACTATATCAAACTATTCCTGAAAGGTGCATTAAAATCGGACTATAAACAAGAAAACTGGAAGCGTTACAATATTGAGAATTGAACGCAATATCACTACTGAGTGCAAGCGAGACAGAAACATACAAGCGTCAAACGTTTTCTCTGCTTGTGTGGCGGCAGCGCGGCCCGCAGACGCTGGCTGCGCCGAATACACACATATGTACATACATATATATAACGTCAAACGTATGTGTATTCTCATACAAACAGCTGTTTGATTTTGCTTAGATTGTTTTTGTTTCAAAGTGTTTTAATGGAAGTACTGCTCATTGTAATATCTCGATACCGATTTTAATAATTTAATCGGGATTAAAATGCAGAGAGTATTATACGGTCGGGCGTGCTCGACTGTACTTTTCTTTCTTGTTTTTTTTGGGCCATTGTGTGTTGGCCGTGTGTCGACCGCAAGAGGAGCGAGAGGGCCGCGTATTCGAATGGGTACTCGTAGTTGTACCCGTAATTCGTATTCGCAAATGAATTCGATATCGTAATCGTAGAAGTGTATTCAAAGCATTTGCTTTTCGGTTCTCGTGTAGGTATATATTTTATTTGTTGCTTTAGTTTAATGAGAATTACTTGCGTTTAGCTTTGTAATTTATTCACTCGACTCACGGTTTGTATAAAGTTTCGATTGCCAAATTATTTGGAGCAAACATTATTTGCACAGATATACATATAGACACAGTCAAGACAGACTTGTTGTTATATCAAAGTCAGTCAGTGGATTCAAATGCTTGCAATTTGCAGCAAAGGAGCTGATGGACATGGGCTTGGTCTACTCTTGGTTATATTGATGTTACTATATGCTCATAGTGTTTGTTTTTATTCATTTCCATTCACTAGCTAATGAGTGCATCCATTTCATGATACGAATCGCAAATAATTCAAGCCGTAAATTGGTAGAATTTGATAACAGTTGGTAATGCATCTTTTTATAACAGAGTGTATAAGTTTCTATCAGCTGTTAGTTAACAGACTGTAAACTTATTTTAATCTGTTACCCATAAAAACTAGTTTGTAGTAGAGTTTCAATCGTATGAATTAATCAATGAAGCGAGTTGGAAAACTTGAGATTATTGGCTGAAAATCAGATGCTGGCACAGCATTTTATTGATTATTAATTAATTGGCGGAGAGTGACCGACCGAAATGCAAGTAAATCAATTGGCTTTGAACATGGCCAAATCGCGTTTTGCTCGGCTCAAAAAAAAAATAAAGTGAGGGCAAAAATGAAAAAAAAAGAAGTTAGTGCATTTATTTAACGATCGATAAAATGGTTTAAAAGCCGTTCGACGACAACCGAATTGCGCAAAAATATTATGACTATCGTCATGTGGCATATCAAAGGCGGTCTCCTAAGCGTTAAAGCCAACAACTAACGAAAACGAGGCCTGAGAAATTGTTTCTCAACATGCAAATGCCGTGTGCGATTTATATTTGAGGAAGCGGCTTGCATGCCAGCTCCGAGATAAATAAACAAGACATCCAGATAAACGCGTAGATAAAGATACAAAGACAGAGATGGGCACAGAGAGGAAGGGAGAGTGAGTGAAATGGACAGATGGAGAGGGATTAACTGGTTGTTTGGTTAGCCAGGTGAAATGGCTGAGAAACTACGCTTTGAATGTGTATGCTAAAAGTGCATTTGTTAACCAAGTGAAATTAAGTTGTTATTCACATTTGTATTTTTTCTATCTACCCAATTTTTGGCATTTGGAAAGTGAACATTCCCAACGATCGCAATATTAAGTCCATCCATCATAAAGCTTTTTGCATCCGCGCAGGGAACAAATCTCTTTGGCCTTCACACAGACAGGACACATGCATACAGAGCTTTCAAAAGCTCACCGCTACAAGCGCACATTTCTCCCTGAGTGTGGATTGCTTTTTGGTATTTATTACGTGTCGTTAATCAACAACAACTTTATTTTCATTGCATCATTTGTACAATTGTTGTTTCGACCGTCGATTTAATTGTGGGACTGTGTTGGCCTCTTGAGTCTGATTTAACCATGAGAGTGTGTGTTAAAGTGAGCAATTGATTTGATTTCTCCGAAAGTGAAATGCATTTTGAAGACACCGAAGAACTCATAACCCAAAATCACATTCAATCATGCACTTTTTTGTGCTCTGAACCTGAGTCATGCACGTAACAAGAACAAGTTGGGCATAAACCCTATTAACCAGGCCGTTCCTCTACCAACACTCATTCCCATACTCATACCCATACTCATACTCATACTCATACCCATACTCATTCCTATTACCACTCGCTCTGTGGCAGCTTTCTAATGCACCGACCAGTGCATTTATGACCCTGCTGGGTTCCCTTTCTGCACTCTGCATCTCATCAAGTGTGTAAAACGTGCCCGGCATGCCAAATTTACAAGCACAGAAAAGCTACAAAACTACAGTCATAACCACATATGCCCCAATACAGCACAATGGTGAGTAAGTACTTGAATCCCCATGACCGACTCCAAGCACTCGAGAGACTGAGCTTAAAGCGTTACTAATCTCGTAGGATGCAATTATCGGTGAGAGTTTCACAATTGACTTATGGGGCACATGGGCATAAAAGTCTAAGCACTCTTGACCATTTTGTTCTACATTTAACAACTTAAACGACTTTAAACAAGAAAGAAAAGTACAGTCGAGCACGCCCAACCGTATAATACTCTCTGCATTTTTTCCCCGGTTAAATTATTAAATTCGGTATCAAGATATTACAATGTATTGTACTTGCTTTAAAACACGTTGAAACAAAAACAATCTATGCATAATCACACATACATCTGTTTGTTTGTATGCGAATACACATACGTTTGACATTATATGTGTTTATACATGTACATATGCATGTGTGTATTCGGCCAGCGACTGCCGGCCGCGCTGTCGCCACACAAGCAGCGAAAACGTTTCTGTCTCGCTTGCACTCATTAGTGACATTGCGTTCAATTATCAATATTGTAACGCTTATAGTTTTCTTGTTTATAGTCCGATTTCAATGCGACTTTTTAGGATAGTTTTATATAGTTAGCCTCCATTCGAATTATACAATTACAATGCTGCACTATATGAACAAATGCCTGTAGGCGGGAGGAGTTATTTATATGTATTGTGGGAAAAAGGGGCGTGGCAGTCCAAAATTTTAAATGCCAATGCATTTGCGCTGCCGCTAGGAACCTCCACACCAAAATTGGTGATCCTAGGTGCCATGGTTACTGAGATATTCGCCGAAAACACCTTTTTTTTCCGAGGTGTGTCTAGTTTCTTGCTCATTGTGGGCGAATGGGGCGTGGCATCGAAAAAAAAAAGATTCTTGTATTGACTGACTAAATATGTGATCGATTGACACCAAGCTCGAACTTGTAGCTCTTACCATCTCTGAAATCTGTTTGTTCATACGGACAGACGGACAGACGGACAGACGGACAGACAGACGGACAGACGGACATGGCTATATCGACTCGGCTTGTGATGCTGATCAATAATATATATACTTTATGGGGTCTGCCACGCCTCCTTCTGCCTGTTACATACTTTTGCACAAACCCAATATACTCTTGCAGAGAGTATAAAAAACCTGAAGAAAATTGGAAACCCATAGTTCAATAATTTCCTTAAAACAATTCAGTAGTGTAAGATGTTTTAAATAAGTGAATATCGATAATGTATGTAATGTTAAGTGACTGCCGATATATCGATAAGCGAGTAATGTTAAGTATCGATTAAGTAGTATCGTCTAGGATAGGTATCGATTTAGTATAAGCCAGGTTTGATTCCGTCAACTTTTCTGTCTTTTACAGTAGGTATCTTTATTGTTTTGATTTATATCTTTAGATGCGATCTTTAGATCAGTTGAAATTGTTGCTGGCGTCTTTCGCACTCGCTAATTTTAAAAAATCATTTTCAAAACACCAAAACTTTAAAATTTGAATAAAATGGTACCAATTTAAGTATCCTCACTGTGTCCTGATTGGTCTACTATATCCAATGGCTCCCATAGGTCAAAAATAGCCCATTTTATGGATAAATGTGCAGTAGAATAAGTACGGTCTTTTACAGTCGGCCCGCTTTACTGTATTCTTTCTCTTTATATTTTTAATAGTTTCTTTGGTAACTGTTTTTTGACTGGAACACTTTTTAAAATATCCCACGAAATATCCTAGAACTAGGTTACGTAGTAATGCTCTAAACGATATCATTTATTAACCTCTATTTCATCACAATCGCTTATTTTAACAACAACAAAAGAGACAAAATTTAAAAATCGTTGTTGTGATTTTGCGCCCAACAGTAAAGTCAAAGCCCTTGGCAACAGATTGGTTTATATTTTTACCTGGGCCTAGAAAGTGAAAGCCCATAAAACGAAGTTGAGAGCAAATAGAAACAAATTCAAGGGGCGATTTGTGGAGTGTTTAGGTGGCAGGGGGGATTAAGGTTCGAGTTGATTTCAGAGGTTCACATTTTCCAGCAGTTCGTCTACGTGTGGAAACAACAACAAAAAGAGTAAATTAAACGCGCTAAATTTCATTGATTTTCTTTTCCTATTACCAATGACAACAATACAATCACTTGTGAGAGCCATTTGTCGGCACTTTCAATCAATCAACAATCAACACCAAAAATATTGCGTAAATTTCAGGCACAAAGCCCTAAACGGGTTACATATTAATTAGGGAGTGACGAAGAAGGGCACTCATCACGATTCACAGCTGTTTTATAGTGATCCAACAGTTTGTTGGGGTTAATTAAGCCAGTAACTGAGCAATAATCGAGTTATCGATTGTTCTATCGATATGTAACAGGCTGCAAGCAGTTACTTTGAAATTTTCTCTCACTTTTATCTAAATGTGTCTGCATTTTAATGTCTTTTGCACTCCCTCAGACCCGATGGACCTTCGAGGCCCCAAAACTAAGACACCTTTCGCCAAGTTGGCATTCATCTTGCTGGGCAGGCAAATTAATTTCAGTCAAAGCTCCGACCCTGCGGAAGTCATTTCTTTGGGTCTTTTTTTTGACATGGGTGTGTTCCATTTGATGCCCTCTTTCTACGCCCTTTTAAATGATAAATTCATTTGTTATGCCCCTTAAAAAGTATCACAGGTATACCTTTAAGTATCTATTAGCCCGATCAAATGTAGTTATAAACTGAATACATGTCCTACATCTCAAATAGGCCTAATTAAAATGATGTTATATTTTGTATTATAAAAGCTAACCTTAATTTTGAAATTGTATTTAATCGGGTATTTAGAATGAGTACGGGGTCTTTTAAAGTCGGCTTGCTTAACTATAGGCGTTCACACTGGTATTCGTTTTAAATACTTGGCTAAAACCCTTTTTACAGTCCTTTCGGAAATTAATTTCGACGGGTTTTTGCTGGTCAACTTTCTTTTATGTTTTCAGATACATGTTCACGTATGAATTTTAATGGTTCGTTGGTGGCTTTTGTTTTGATATCGTTAATTGCATTTTTATGGCAGGCTTTAATTTACTTGTTGCAAATTGAAATTTGGGCCAGCAAAGATAAGCCTAACATTTGCTTTAAGCTGAATTCGGACCAGCCTTTCGACCGCGTTAACTCAACTAAAGTTAATTCAAGTCAGTCTGAGAAGGGCGTGTTTTTACCGATTTGATCGTTTTCATATTAAATATTGCTAGACAGATTTAATTAAAATTATTTACTGAACTCTAGAATCTGGATTTAATAAGTAATTAATTTGGGGCATTTCAATTATGAACTATTTGTGAACTAATTATTTTAATCTATTAACTAATCTAGTTTCAGCTAAGACAGCAAGTCTAAATAATACATATTTTAAGGCAATTCCTGGGAAAAACCTGCACAATAAATGTTAGAAAAGCCAAATGTGAACATATTTTACGCTACTTAATAAACAATTTTGAACAATTTACGTTGATTAGCGACTCACAATAGTCACAAAGACACGTTGGGAATGAGGAGAGGTGTGGGGTAAGGGGTGATCGGTGAGGGGTACACTGGACAACTGTAGACTCAAAGACTGCAGACTGGGTTCAATTATCGGTCGGTATTTATCTCTGTGCTTTTCTCATTTGCATACTGGCATTCTGTGGTTAGCATAAATAACCTGCAGCTGGGAATTAGCTAAGACACTGAGAGCGAGAGAGAGAGAGAGAGAGAGAGGTTAGTGTGGGCGGGTGGAAGGGGTAGAGTTGCCCCACGGGCTTATCCATTAAGTAAGCTCTGAAATGCTTAAGTACCTGTGCGACTAATTAAAGTGTAGCTTAGAAGTTGTAGTTGTAGTTCTCTCTGCAAAAATATTGAAACAATGCCCGATTCGGTATTTTATTTTTATTAAACGAACAAAAGAAATATCCTTTAGTTAGTGGATTGAATACCCTGACAAACCATTAATATACTAGAGAAATCAGAGTTCATTAATTACAGTTGGCTGTCTAGGCAAATAAAAAAGGTGTCGAAGCAGCTCGTCTCTGGCTGTGAATTCGCAGGTGTGAGCCTGGCAAAGGTGACATAAATCTAGCAAAATGGATAAAAAACTCTACAACTAAGACATGGAACTACCACGAGTTTAGTAAGTCACAGTGAATACCAATTACAATGTTTGACATAGCTGAGAGTCATAGATACTCGTACATGGTTACAGCAATTGATTGATTGCGTTTTTTGCTTCAATCATGGATACGTGATGCTATCGAAATTGTGAGATACTCGTAATTAACGCCATATTTGCTGCTGCCTGCAGCTGGCACTAACACTAAACTGCTTTCGAATGTGGCCAAAAAAAGACCAAATTAATGAAAAAATGGTAGCAAAGCGACTTTTATGGCATTTCTAATGCAAACGATTTGAATTTAAATCAAAGACACTGGCTGATTTGTCGCCTGCGCGTGTCAATCACAAATCTTTGGTGGTTCGACGGTTTTTCTATTTTGTGGGTTTTCTGCCGTTGGCGCAGCTGCTAATAACACGATTTCCAAACGATAATTACCCACAGCAAGGAGAGAAGAAGGTGGCACTGTTTTGGTGGTTTTGGTGGTTGTGGTGGTTTTGGTGGTCTTGGTTCCACAAGCTGCTTGCCACTTAATCTAATGACAGTTCTCATGCCACACGCCCCAGTAATTGGTTAAACGACTTCTGGTTTCGACTCGGACTCGAGCCGTACTCGGAGTAAGTCTCGAGATAGATACTCGCAGATACAGATTGTTTGCAGGTTAGAGTTATGTAAAGTGCTTGTTGCCAATCGTTGACACACTTCCGATAACCGTAAACATATCGAATCTCAAAGAGTAAGGAGGAAAGCCAACCAGTTGCTCCACTTGCCAAACAAAATGATAACTCATTGAATGAAGCCTCATTCTCCTTATGGTCAGCCATAGACTCAATTCAATTCAATTCGATTCGTTTCGATTCGTTTTGATTCAATTGCGACTTCATCTTCAACTTTTTCAAATTAAATCAAATCGTTACAAATCAACTCGAGATGAAAGTTTCTATTTTTTTCCTCATCTGGTTTTAATATCAACTTGGTTTCCATAGATCTAATTGCATTCCATTTATGGACTGCGAGGAGGTGTTGGATATTTTATGATTACAACTTTAGTCATCATATAAAATTCCCTATAAAACCATCCTCAGTTCACACTTCTCTTTTAAGAGTGGAAAAAACAGTCGTGGTCATTGTTGAAAATCGGAGGGAAAAGCATATTGAAATAAGTAAGAAAGGCTACAGTCGAGCGAAACGACTGTAAAAGACCCAGTACTCGCATAGTTATTATGCTGCCATACACGTACTGTGTAGGTAAAACAGACAGACGGACATTGCTAAATCGTCTCGGCTGTTGATGCTGATCAAGAATATATATTCTTTATAGGGTCGGAAGATCTTCCTTCTACTTGTTATGCACATTTCGCTTTTGACAAACTTAACAGACCCCACTACTCTTTTTTCGAGTACGAAGTCTAAAAATGAACTCAATTGTTATAAAATTTCAGACACTTCTGAGATATTTAAGTGAAAAGCCCCGTCTTATAACTGTGAATACTGGCTAGGTGTTACATTGTATTGTTCTTAGTCGGTTGGAAACTTTCTTATTCAAGGTAAAAATTAATTTTTTCAAAAGTATTTACAATTAGTCCAAGACTCTGATTCGCTGATCTTCCCTCTAAGCTTTTATCTAATCAAATCTCCCAAGTCGTGAATATCTACAAGACAATTTAAGCAGTCACTTTCAGGTAATTAATTGAATTTTAGTCCTGTTCGAAATCAGATTAGCATCAGATTTCTGGGCCCAACAGAGGAACAACTGGGAAGCAGTTGGGGATTTGCGGTTCAACTGTCAGCGAATGTCATTTCAGATACGCCAAAACGGCGCAAAAGATTCAATTGGTGGGGCGCCGGCAGACATTGCAGTCAGATTGGCATCAGAGATACCAGTTAGCAGTTAGCAGTTACCGGGTATCGGGGTACTGGGGTATCGGGTATCTGGAATCGGGTACCCAGTTGGTAGCTGAAGAGGCAGTGCTACAAACTCATATCTGTGCTTGTGTATCTCAAAAAGCGACTGTCAAATGGTTAAACTGACAGTTTGCCACGAAGATACCAAGATGCCAAGTCGGGAAATTGGGTCAGGCAGTTACTTCAAGTGGCCGGACGAGCTGACAGCTCCACTACACTGTCTTCTCCACATTCTGCCCTCCTTCAGCATCCTCTTTGGCTCTTCTGCTTTCTAAACCAAAAACTTTTTTACTTTTCGCGACATATTTATGACTTGATATTTATTTCAATAGCGGCCATTTCCAATAGATTTCAATTTCAATTTCAGTTTCAGTTTTTAAACTCGTGTAGCACTTTTTTTTATTTTTAGCTGTTTTTTGTGGTTCGCTCTCTGACACATGACATGGGATTTCACTTAAGACTGTAAATGCTCGCATAAGTAAACATAAAATGTGCCAAATTTTGGACATGACATCGAATTGAACGCGTACGAGTAGTTAACAGACTTTGAGCCGACACTCGAAGGATAGACAAACAAACAATTCAAATCCAAAAAGATATTTAAAACAAGAAAGTCAAGAAAATGTTAAATACACAAATGCAATCACTGTAAATCCGACGTGCAAATTGATTTCTAATTATTTTACAATAATTCTGCTACTCTTGGTAAGTGAGATTTAAATGAACTTTCTTTTTCTTTAATTTTAACTATTAGTAAAATAAATATAGTAACAAAGGAAGTTACAGCCATAAAAGTAGACTCAAGAGCATCTTAAACCAGGAAATACACCCATTATTCCCTTTATGGGAAATGCTATACAATGCCACCCAGAGAAGTTGTTAAAATATGCAAATCGTTCAGTTCACATTGAATTATCATCAAACAAATTGTTTGACACTCGTTTATGGTCTGATTAAAAGAAAATCAAATGATATAAAATTCACTTGCTCCTTCCCAGATCACAGACAATGTCCAATTAACGGTGTTTGGGCGACACCTCGCCCACATTTGGAGAAGAAGAAACGTGTCAAAAGTAATACGGATAAAAGAGGCGCCTCCAACGGAAATGAGAGTTGGTAATAACAAAAGCTAAATCACCGCTTTGTTGTCTCTTTTTCTTCATTTTCGGATTTTCTTTATCATTTCGATTCTTTTATGTTTTGACCAGTTTCGTGAAGATTTCTTGGAGTCGTCGGGTCATAATCAAGTAGTCATTAAAGTAAACACAGAGACAAATGCGCCTCCGCACAGTCATTTGTAACTGTTATGTCTCAGTATCTTAATATCTTTGTATCTTACAGTACGCACTCACCTGCATATAGCGCGCCAAAGACGCGTTCCTCTGCGCATGTGATCGCAGTTGAGGCTGCGGGGATCCGAGGGGACTGACAATGGTCGACGTGGAGCCCCCGATGCCGGTGTCATAGCCCTGAGCATTGGCGCCATCAACATCTGTATGTGATAGAGAGGTAAACGTGGATGAGATACTTATATGAAAAGATACACAAGCAGACGCAAACAAATCGGTGTAAGCTGCACGTCTAAAACATTATAAGTTCGCAAATGAGGGTAGAATTACTTAAGTACAGTTTTCTTTTTATATCTTAATCCAATTTGTTTAGTTAGGTATCAAACTAAAAGATCAATACGCTAAAACATTTATGATTAAATATCATATTATTAGTTACAGCGAGATACAAGTAATAGTAGTTTCTCTAATTATTAATATAAGACAACAACAACAACAATGTTATACTTAAATTAAGTTGACCACATTGCATAAATCCCTAATGAGGAATACTGATCTGCGTCACCAGAATCAAGAAATAATGCTCAGTAGCCTCCCGACTTGAGGACAGCCGTCACTCAGTTTCAATATGTTATTAACAATAGGATATTTTAATAAAGGACAGGACAGTAAAATAGATTTATACATTACAATAGGAAATTATACGGCTCGGAATTATTTTATAGCTCTTTTTATGTACACATAAAATGTATATAGTGTAATTGATTCAAATTTTGGCAATTTATTATATTATTTATTTTACAAGATTCTAATGTTTTCCCTTTTAGCTCACAAGTGCTTCCATCCGTCTATATGTCAATCAGATCAAGCTTAATTCCAATTATTGGCACGCCCCCTAGTACATCCGCAAAATTTAAAAAACTATTTTCACATCACCATAACTGGGCAACGTTTAGAACTATCGGGACTAAATTCACCATTATAACTATCCGATCGACAACTATAGCCTATAGCTCACTTAGGACAAATCGGAAAAAGGAAATTCGTATGATAATATCATAGTTATAACTATACTCCGCAAGTTGGGCTCGGATCAGTCAATAGCTCTCATAGGACAAATCGTTCGAAAAGTGCTGATTTGTATGGAATACTGTGCGCTAGATGAGTACGGGGTCTTTTACGGTCGACTCGCTTGATTCGCTCGACTGAAACCTTCTTACTTGCTATATATTACTGCATAGCAGAAGTCGATTTGCATTCGTTATTCTAAGTCGCAACGTTTGTTGTGGAATAATTTATATGCCAATTGTGTGTTGTTACTGTATTTGGAATGCTAACCTCGTGTACAACGTGCACACGAAGTGCGCTTCCAATTCGGGGGGTGCTGAAACGCCGATCAGGGGGTATCTGGTAACTTTATAGAGAGGCAGACAATGTGCAGCCATAATGTGATGTACCGTTGCTACCATTGGCTGTGAAAATTGAAAGTAATGACATGACTTCATATGGCTACCACTGTATTATTAACTTCTGAATTTATTAACTAGCTGCCCATCGGTGGTACCATTGGTTGTGTGTTGTGTGAAGTTATGAGCTGGCAAGTGGTTTCTGTCTTCGGTTTTGTTTATGATGATGGGATATTGCGCTCTTTGTGCTGAATCGTGTACGTACTTGGAGATTTGTAGCTGGTACCGGTGTAAGTACTTAAACAAGTGTTGGGGTCTTAGCTTATTAGCATAATTAATGAAGTGATACAGTTCAAACGAACTGGAGGGCAATAAGTTAGCAACTTAATGGAGTTTCCGAGCCCTTCTCTGAAGTACCGATCAATTAGAGAAGTGTTTCTTTCGAGTGACTGAATTTATCTCAAGTAAAGATGTTTCTTGAAGGCAAAACCCGTTACCAAAAAGAGTACAGGGGTCAAAAGCGTAAAAAGTCTCACTAAATTTGATCACATTTGGATAACTATATTTTATAGCTGCCATATGGCAAATCGGTATCCTGAGATAAAAAGTATAAAGGAAAATATCTAGGTTCGAGCCGTTTTTACTAAATCGAACAAATGTTGATAGTAATTAAAGAAAACTTTGGAATTTGCATTCAGATAAAATTCAACTCTAATTTGCAGTAATTTCAATGAAATTTCCCCATCCTAAAGTATTTGACAACAAATTGAAAGGAAGTCTTAAAAAAATAAGATATGTATTCCTAAATGGCAAATTCCGCGATAAAAAAAGTGCACAAAACATGATGGAAAAACACTCAAGTTAACACCTTGCAGCAGTCAGCTTTTGAGGGTTGCCAGCTTACAAAAATATGTACACACATGCCTTATATGGCATATCCATGAGATACGACAGCAGGCAGAGAGTGGGCAGAGTCAGGGAGGGGGACTTGTACTCACCTTTCAGTGAGCTGTTCATGCACATGGGGCACTGATCGTTGCGGAACATGCAGGAATAGCAGCGCTCGTGTCCACAGGTGTCGATCAGTTTCCGTCGCTTCCCCTTGTCGAAGGATATGCGGCACGAGGGGCACACGGAGCCACTGGCATCGTGTTCCAAGAGCCGTCGTATTGATTGAAGATCTGCAATTTATTAATGAGAAGAAGATACACACATAAATAATTTAGTAAACACAATGATTGTGGTAATAGTTTTCAAGAAGTAGTTATAGGAAAACACGTATTTAAGCCAAGACGTAATTTTTACTACATAAACCATAAATAAATAAAAAGCAATTAAAATAGTTGTTGAGTTTTCCAATGCTTATATGTAATAAAAGCATGATAATCATGTTTCTTGCCCACTTCGAATGGACTGAGCTTCAAAAAGTGAATCCAAAACATTAATACATATGTGTAGATACAAAACATCCCACAGTTCACAGTACACGATCTGTACTACACATCATACGACTGTTCTTCTTGGATCAAGTGTGGCAAATTAAGTTTACTTTATTTAAATATCTGGAGTAAATGTCACAAAACTGCAGCAGATAAATTACTTTCAATCAATACATGCAAATTAAAAGTTGACTTGGTGTTCGTATCTTTTCGAAAACAAACATTTGCATGGTCCATGAAAAGGAATTTTCCAAGCAAGTCCAGTCAACAGTTACTAAATTTATTTATATTGAATTTCTGATTGTTTTTTGCGATCGTTGCATAAATTTCGACTGTCAATTAAATGTCGTTTTGTAGCAGCTAATCTGCGAGATGCTTGTGATATATACATATATGCATATCTGTTGTCTCTCGAGATCTCTGAATGTATCTTTTCCATCAGAGTTGTAACTGCGACTACTGCTACCCCTTGTTTCTCTCTCGTGTCCCAAATCCCCTTTCCTTTAGAGATCGAATTGAGAGGAATTCTTCTTGTGCTTTTCTTGATTGATTTAATTGGATCGTTTGTTTTATTGTTTCTATTTGCAATTTTATGCAAAAATGAGTGAAGAAATTTTATTCGAAATTTAAGAGTTTATTTTGGCAGATGTTATCCATAGAATGCCTGTTTATAGTTCATTTAGAGACTTACTCAGACTTTCAGATACTTAAAGTTAAACAAATTAAAGTAAATTTAGCTAAAATATTATATTATATTATATTATATTATATGTATGTTTTACCTAGTTTTGTATTCTTTTCCAAAGAACTGATTTTTACTTTGCTCAATGGGATTCAAAAATTAAATGCACACAATTTATTCAGACTTTTACTGGTTCATTCAGACCCTACCATACTCTATGAAAGTTCAGTGTCCCATTCGCAAGTGTGAGTGGGAACTGCTCTGGCGATGCCTACGAGATCTACGTCCGGTGTTGGAAAAGTTGATTACAAGCCAAATACATTTTTTCTTTCCCTTGTCCCATTTCCTGAAGGAATACTTAAGAAATGTAACTTAACTCTTCGACCAATAACAAGCTATTTATACAACAATTCTTGCCTTTTAAATGAAACTTTAAATATATTATTCAACTTTCGGTATTTTTGTTTGTTAGTGTATTTAATTTTCGATTCGCTGATTTTTTTGTGTGCAGTTTTTGCGTCAAGTTCTGCGCGCCGCGTGGGATTCCGACAGCTGCACAGTGTGGAGGTGTAGGGGCTACCAAACCCACGTCAACTCTGTTGCCGCCTTATCGTGTTGCACAAACTTTGAACTCTACGAGGCTTGAACTTTTGTCCAGTGTCATGGGAACTTGACTCTGTGATAAGAAGTAAGAGGCAACTGTTGCTGGCAGCTGCAGCTGCTATGCAAATATTCCATTCAAAAACTATTTGCAACCCTCGGATGCCGATCCCTTCGGCAAATTGCGCAAATTATGAACAGTTGTTGTACCACACACACACACTCTTACAAGCAACAAGTACGCCTCGTATTATTCGGAACATCCTCCTCAAAAATATATACCCCTTTTACAGTCACCGCAAAACATCAATTTACAAAATGTCAACTCACAATTGGGGACCGTTTGCAGTGCGCATGCGCGGCAGATGCCACAACAATGTGCCCTTGCGGGACACAAAGAAATTGGAGTGCTACGAGGGCAACTGCGGTTAGGCAGCAGTTTCAGGTCTGCAATTGGCACATGCATACCGAGTAAATTCGTCAGTTGACTCTAGAAGGCTGACATAATATAATAATAAATGCAAAAATATATTTTAACCGATGTTTAATAGATGTTCGCAAAAAAAAATATCAATTTCATTCTTCAATATTACCCAGTAATTAAATAACATTTCTGTAAGACCACGAGAAGCTTATAGAATAAATTCGACTAAATCCGTGTGTTTTCAACTATAGAAATAAGTCTTCTTTTTTAAAAAAAACACCATAGTCCATAGCTCCCCGTATTTTATTATGAGAATAAACTACCATTAGCTTAATAATATAGGCGATTTGAAGATACACATAACTCTTGTGTCGGCTAATTTTATGGATTTTAAGCACACTGATTGCTGCAAAATTATAGTAGCTGTTAAAGTAAGACCTCCCTACAAAGAATAGGATTTTAAAGCTAAAAGCCTTCCTCATATCGAGACCTAACTATGCTACATTTGTAGAGCATAACGAGAGTCAATGTACTCGTTTCTACTGCTACTGGCTCTGGTTTGCAACATAATGCAATGTGTTGAGAAATGCAGCTAAATTGGAAAATTATGCAGCTACTGGAGAGGTGATGCTATGGTGAAGTGTTGAGGTTGGGGAGGAGGAAAGCTCATTAAATGCAGCGCAAACTATTTATTAGATTTATGCGAATTGTTAGGAACTTGGTTGCGGTTATCGTTGCATTGGTTTGAATTTTCCTCTACTAATATTATAATAAAGAGTATGTTCTTTAAGGGAATTTTAATTTAAGAGACGTCATCTTACTTTGTACTACTTCCTTTAAGTGTCGGGGAAAGTAACATTCGGGATAGAATTAATCATAGCGGCTTTTTAGTATGCATTATTTAAATATTTTATTGTTTAATATTGTTGTGTATTGTGATACAATGTCGCTTTAAGTTTGATGCTGTAACAAAGCCTGTATTACAATCCTTGCATTTGAACGGACGTTCTCCGGTGTGGGAAAACAGATGAGTATCCAGCTTTGACTTGGTGAAGTATGCCTTTGGACAGCTGGGACACTGGAACGGACGTTCCCCAGTGTGGATTCGACTATGGAGTTGGAGAGTGCATTTGGTGGCAAATGGCATCGCACAGACTTCGCACTTGAATTTATGCTCTTCCCTGTGAAACTCGAGGTGTCTGAGGAGCATTGATTTTTGGGTATAAGATCTAGGGCACTCGGGACACTTGAAGCGCAAATTACTGTTGATAGTAATGCCCAATCGAGACTGTTCGCTTTCATGACTGATACGATGCTTTTGGAGAGCAGAGTTCGTTATGAAAGATCTTGGGCATTGGGTACACTTGAACTTGCGTTCATCCAAATGAATTCGTTTGTGGGCATTAAGCTTATCCCGGCGAGCAAATACTGCATCACACTGTTCACATTCGAAAGATCGTTCCTTGGTGTGTGTCAGCAAGTGGCTTCTGAGATTTCCGCTGTTATTGAATGTTCTCACGCAAAAGGGACACTTTTTACTTTGTCCCCCCTTACGTCGAGGGACCTCAATTTGATTGGCAAATGTCAGTGACTTCGGAGATTTCTTTATTGATGGCGTAATGGAATCTGTGTCGATATCCGCAACGAAATCGCTGTCATTCGATCCACCGTTGAAGCAGTTTCCGGAGCCTTCGTTGGTCCCACAAGTGTCCTGTTTGAAGATGTAAGAACAATCGTCCTCAGGTTCTTTCTTTGGAATATCGTCAAGCACTGTACAAATTTTCTTTTCATCTATGAAGTGCCTCTCCCACTCGGCTTCGTCGTCTTCGATGTCATCCGAGTCGACTTCTTTATTTTGATTACTACTTATCACTGGGTTTAATTGCATCTTTCCGTTGGTTTGGTCCTCATAACTATTATTTCCTGGTACATGATTCCAGGACTCTTCACTATGCGAAAGCTGATGCAAAAAAATACTGGTTAAATGGGTTCTGTCAAATTCCCGTTACCTTTGGAATGCTCATCACCTGGGATGCCAGCTGGAACTGACTGCGCTCGCAACACCTCTTGAACCGGAATGCAATTTGGGCGTTTAAGCTGCACGATATGCAAATTTTCTGTGGGTGTTCATCGTGTTGTACCTTAAAGTCGACGATCTCGTTTATCATGTCCGACAGCGTCATTTCATATTCATACAATGACCGGTCGGAAAACAAATCCACCACTACCTCTGAGTTGCTCATGCAAACACGGCAAGATTCCATTGTCGTTTTGACTAATATATTGAACTTTAAACAAATGTTTTTGTTTACATATATTTTTTACACTGACTTCTGAAGAATGCAAAATGAAGGACGCGCTGTTAAAGGATAGCCGACAAACGAATAAGGGTTGATAGCCAAAAGAGCGAACAAGTTCAAATTAAAATCGTTCACTTTTGCTCGCTGTTGTTTAGTTATTTGTCTTATTTGTGCAGGATATACAGTAATCTAAATGATAATTAATTTTTTTGCAAACTAATTACTGAAAGTTAAATTAAATAGTTTCTGAAAGTAATAGCAACAAACCGATAATTGCTCACTGACTCAGTTTACTCAAAATGGCAAGTTGGCCAAAACTTATCGATGATAATCGCCATGCAGTAATAAGTATCGATAAAGTGCACAGAGAAACAGCTGTTTCAACCCAAGTAAACCAACCATTACTGAATTGCACAAAATAAGTTTGTTTTAAGAAGAGTAAAGGGTTCTATTGGGTTTGTCAGGGGCAAGATCTGACTTTCGAACAGGAGAGGGGCCATCGTAGTTGGAATAAAAGTTTGTCTCAACTGCATGCAGTTTAAGTTTATATGACATTTTTTTCGCGCCTTTTACTATATAATATTGCTCCTATGTATGTACATATGTATGTATGTATGTATATATATGCCAAATTTTTCGATAAAGAATATATTCATAATCTTTAATGGGTCGGAAAAGCTTCCTTCTACCTGTTACGCACATTTCGGTTCAATCTTAATAGACCCTTTTACTATTTTTTAGAGTACAGGGTCTAAAATCTATTCATATTCATTTAATTAAAACTTCCATGCTTAGATCGTGTCGTCGGACTGCAATCCAAATGAGCTAATCTGCTCAACTAGGATTAGATCAACAGGGATTTAAGAGTATCGAATTGTCGTGAATCTGAGTTTCTAGTATTTCCTTATTTTCGGCTTAATGAATGAATTGCGTTTGGTTTGCCGGTTTTGCTCCCACAGTGAGTGGTGCAGACATGTAGTTCACGTGGGCGTTTTATTTCAACTAAATTGGCAAACCACAAACTGTGCTCACTGTGGGTCGCATGTGGGCGTTTTTCCTGTCTTGTGTGCAATGCAAATGTATGTATATAAGTGTGTGTGTGTGTGTGAGTGTCTGTTGGCACCGGCACTTGTTTTCCTTTATGTAATTTCTTTCAAATTACTTTGAGTACACAAGTCTAACTGGCTGCGGCGGTTGCATTGGGGCCTACTTCAATTTGCGGTTGCTTCTCGCGGCTGGAAACAGAATTTAACTACCATGCACTTTGAACACTTCCCAGAGAATCTCAGAAGAATGTTTTTTAATAGGGTTATTCGCAAATTGAATCTACCCAGGGCCAATTTGTTGTTGTACCGCGGAAACAGTTAGGAATGTCATGAGAAACGTTGAATGTAAAATAAAATTAGCTGATTATTAAATAAAGAAACAACTACCATTCAATTAAAATAAAGCTGAAATCTACTCCCTCTTGGATCACCAGACTGTGAAAAATAATGTCGTATATTTTCTTATTTCTAGACAACTCATCAGTCTGTGACCTCAGTTGGATACCCTTTATTGTACATAGACAAAGCAAAGGCCCTTTTGCCCATTTCTAGCTGGTTTATTAGCTGGCAAAACTGGTTTCAAGCAACAGTCGTAAAAGAGTTTGGCTAAAACAAAAGACACGAGGTGTCTTTACTTAAAGCTTACAACTTAAAACTATGATTCGACAAGAGCGTGGAATTTGAAAAAACAAACTTTAAATAATAATACAAAATACATACAAATTGGCAAGAATATAGCCCAAAAGTCAACTTGATTGTTTTGGTAAACTATTAAATGGGGAATTTTAGAATTGGGAGCGATAGTTTAAGACTGTCACAGTTGGATGTGAAGTGACAGGTCAGGGCTGCTAATTTGAGTCACGATTTGCTGGACAGCTCAGGGTTAATTGGAGAAACGTCGTCATTATGTATTTATAAAAATATTGGCATTAAGAGAGTGAGCGGGAGCGGGAGTGGTAGCAGGGCATACCCCATGTGGAGTTTCACAAATGTGCGTATTCATTACAATTGATTGACAGACTAGACGCAAACCTCGACCGTAACAATTCAGGCCTGAAGTGCGCACCCAGCGGACCATGGTCCATTTACCACTTATCAGTGGAAAACGATTTGCAGCTTCAATTAAATTAAAAAAAACGCGATCTGCAAAACAAGAGACACCACAGAACGATTGGTAAGACTGTCAGATACTCTTGGGGTCAGCTGAGATACAAACCTTGTCTGTCAGTAACTTCTGATAGACTTTCGCATACCCTCTTAGGCATTTTACACGGTATTCAAGGGCAGCAATTTTCTTTGTTTTTCAAAGATTTTCAAAAATCGCTTTTGATCTTTGGTCAGTTTCGTTTAACATTTAAATTTTTATTTTGATTTGAGGTTAAATATTTTCAAGTTCAAGGCGTGGGCAGAAAACATTTAACATTCAAGTTATGTTTCTCTTCTCCCTCTTTTTCTTTTCCCGTCTCTTTCACTCTTTGTGCAAGTTGTCCATTTTGCTCACTGATTTTGCGTGGGTCAGGGTTGCCTGTGTTGTTGTTGCCGTGAACGGTGTTTACATGTGTGTGTACCCCAGTGTGTTTGTGTGTGTGGTTTGTGTTTGTCATGCTGATCGCTCGACATGAGTCAGCATCCTCTAATGTGTCGGAAGTGGGACGACCATGCGTACCCCGTAATTACATGCAGATACCCCATTATGGAGTGCATTGGATTTGCATTTTGTTGCTAACTTTTTTAAACGATCGAATTCGCTGGTGGAAAGAATTTAACAATCCCCTTTAAGCAAAAACACTTTACAATTCACAGGTACATACGTCCTATTCTTGAATATGGATCTATTACTTGGTCTACCCAACATAGGATTCATCAAGATGGAATATAATCTGTACCAAAAACAATTTCTTCTTTTTGCCATTAGGGCCCTCAACTGGAACACTTAAGTACGCTTAAGGTCTTGTCATAGTAGACTCTTCTTAATAAATCTTCAATCTTTGTCGGATCGTAGGACAATGCTCTGTGTAACTTTCACACACAATTTATCAACTTCTGAGTTAATCAGCCGGAGTTTCCCTGTTCAAATCAAACCTACTAGAAATTTTCTTCCTCTCTCACTTTAACTTTGGGCTACTATCTTTGCTATCCATAACCTCTTTCGAGCTTTGTGTACTGACTATGACAAACTTTCTCGGGTTGTTTCTTGTTCTACATGTATCCCTTAAATTAGAATTTTACTTCTTTGTCATCTGTCTAGATAGTAATTAATATAGTCTTAATTAATATATATTAAGTTCTATTGTATTGTTGCTTATTGTAATTTTCGAATCAATGTGTGTATGAATGTACTGTCTCGTTAGTACATCAACATCCATTAATAAAAAAAAAAATAAAAATAAAGATTTGCTATGATGCTCATCAAAGTAGAAAAAAGTAAAGATCAATCTATAAAAACGGGCTTAAACTTAACTTTTCGGAAAGAACATATTTTTATCTTTTACGAAATTTTGTAAACTTCTTTTGAAAAAGCATTTTAAATCTCAAAGCACACGCGTGAAACTCAGGACACGAACATAACTCACTGAGATGACCTCATAAAAAACATTCTTCAGCCATAATAAATGTGAGAGAAAGAAATTGGGTAGGTAGAAAGCTTCAAGTGGCGTCAAAATATTTAAAATTAAAACAAACAGAAAAGAAAGAGAATCAAAACACACACGAAAAAAAACAAATGACAAAGGAAAGGGTCAAGAAGAGATTGTTCAACGTTGAGCGGTGAACAGTGAACAGTGAATGGTGAACGGTGAACAGTGAACAGTAGGCAGGTGAGAGACATTGTAAAAATCAAATTAAGCGCGAAATTGGATGGCATTCGAGCTTGAACAGAGAAAGAGTACAACAAAATTGGTTAAAGTGTCATAAAGTCTTAACTGTTAAGAGTTACGAGTTTTTAAAGTTTCGAGTCGGTTAAATGAGTTGCAAACAAATCGCAGCTCATAAATAACCCAAATGGTCACCGGATTGGCAAATTTCGTGAGATTTTGCATTTTGATGCGCCAGCTAAATGCAAAAAGCAGTTCGTGAAAACGTGAACGAGAAGAGTTACCTAAGCATACAGAGAGACAGCCCCAGGTCCTCTAAAACCAGCCACCAACAACCACAACTCGAGGTTCACGGGTCTAGAGAGGGCGTGCTAACGCAAGGCGTGGCCAAAAGGCCTATCAATTGTTGTGCCGCTTGAAGCTTTGTAGCTTTTTAACGCGTTTTCCAACTGTCACATATACACCGATGAGATACTCTACAAGAAATTTTGGTAAATTATATTAAATTAGATAAAAACATGGAAGAAAGCCTACAGTCGAGCGAGCCGAATGTTATAGCCCCCTTAAGTCATAAGAGTACTTTTTGACCGATTTGTCCTATGAGAGAAAAGACTAGTAACTAATTTTGATGGTGATCGTGGTTGGAAAAGCCTCCTTCTATCTGTTACGCACATTTCACTTCTGACAAACCTAATAGACCCCAGTACTCTACTTGACTACGGGGTCTAAAAATGTCGCAAATTGTTGGCTGTAATAATCATGCGGTAAAGTTAACTATGTTTACTTTCAGTTCCGGTTCAGTTGATGATGAGCTAATTTTAACTTTAATGATGTCCCATTTCGCTGGAACCATTATATTGAGATTGTTCTTAGTTCAGTAAAGCATTACAACATTGAAATACTTTGAATGGAGTAACGCAAACTGTACAACTATACAAAACTATTTAGAAGAATATAGTCGAGCGACTGTAAAAGCCCAAGTGTTTATTATAGTGTGGATTTTCAGACGTACTCAAAAGGCGTACAGAGGTGAGGACGCCGATATTAAAAACATTAACAAACGAGTAAAAAAATATACGTCCCTCTGTCTGTCCGTTATTGTTATTACAATCGGGATCGAACTCGTTTATCCTACTGCTCACAAAAGTTTTAAAAACAGAGAAATTTTTTTATAGAAATGCTTCTAACATCAAATTTACTTTTCGTTATAATTAATTGTGGCATTTTATGTGCCACATTGTCTTTTCGAAAACCTTCATCAAAACTAAAACCAATCTGAGCGCAACCAACACATTTTCCAAAAACAAATTTAATAAACGAAACATGCAAATCAAATGAACCGATGCAAGAAAACTAAAAATATCAAATAACTCAACTTGAATTTATGTCTTAGCTTTGACCCAATTCCAGGTAAGGCAAGACGACAACTTCCAATATCGATAAGGTTGTAAACACATCTTCGGTAAATATGATGTGACTAAGTAGTGCATGGCCAGATAAATTCTCAGTTGATTTAGTTATTCTATGGCATTTTAAAAGCTGCACAATTCTAATGTGGGTCAAACCCAAAACTCGGGCCGGAAGTGTGCAAAAAATGAAAAAAATCAGTTCTCAAAATGCACGCAATACAACGCATTTCAATTGAATTTGAAATGTGAATATGCATAAATCAAATGGCACTTCCGTTGAGCGTGGGCCTCAGAGAGAACGACATGAAAAGTGACAATTTTATTGGAAGACAGTGTAGTGCAGACTGAGAGACCCCAACACACAACTTTATAAGTAATGCATACGTAGGTATGTGTATATGTGTGTATGTGTGTGTGCGTGTGTGATCAAGCGCCAATGGCAACGCATTGGAGTATGTAGTTGCAAAGTATTGGGTAATGGGTAGCATGGACGATTGGGAAGGTTTCTTAAGAGCAGGTAAGCAGTAGGCAATGAAATAAAAAATGAACAGATTTTCTGAAAAGTAATAGTATTTGCTAGTCGAGTGGTCTCAACTTTTTCATTCTCCTATGTTGTCTTTGTTTATTTCTTGGGGAAACCCACGCACGACCGACGCAGACAATTCGGCCACTCACTCGTCATTCGAAATCGAATTCAAATACTGAAAGCGAAAACGAAAATGAACACGCTCCAAGTAAACTTGCAACTGATTCATTCATTCAACTCAATCACATTTCCCATATTGAAACAACCGCTCTTGGGACACTTTTGACGAACAATCTTCACAAACCCTCTCAAACTGCATATTGTAGGTCGAGTGACCATAATTGGCATTAGTCATCGATCAATTTGGCTATTTTTTAGCGGTTAGTTAATGCGGGTCTCACATTAGTTTTGTGTGTTGGCTTTTTAAGCATAGTGATTTAATGTTTATTACATTATCTTATGTTTTCGATCAACATTATCAAATTTTTCACATTTAGTTTACTTTTAGAGAGTGGTTGTCGCTGCTCATATGTAGTGTGAACAGGTGTAATATGGGCGGTATAGACTTCTAGAATTGGGTTAATTATATATAGCGTTTAATAAATTACTTTACACCTTTTGAAATCATAGAAATTGAAACAATGCTACAATTGTCTGAAGACTTTAAGATACCCGGTATTTCGGTATACATTATTAACAGAGGGATATGGTAACAATAATAGTAGTGCAATCAATCAAGTGATGAACACTAGTGAGTTCGCTTAAGATAGCTGAGAAGCTTTCGAGTTTGGTTAAGATCGGTCTAACTATAGTTGTCTAATCTGGAACAAATTTGGTAAGGATATATGTATATGTATACATAACGTGTTAGGTTGTTTGAAATCGTTTAAATTATTATTTAATCTAGGAGTAACGGGAATATATAAAATATAATTGTAAGGTAGACAACTGTCTGAAAAATGCTTAAAATTTCTATAGAAAAATATTATAACCCAAACTTTTGGGTATGTTTAAATAGTCAGCACTAAATCGACAATACAGAATCCACCCATGATTCCTAGAGAAAAAGATTTTTTAAATTTATAACGTATTTGAAAACAGTTTGATCTTTATGTTCTTCCTTAGCATATGTATGAAAAACAATCCATTAATTTCGCAGCTATTAACAGCTTTCTATATTAGTAATTAAGATATGGTCGTGAATTTATTTACACTCTCAGAATTAGCAAATCAAATGATTTCAGTTATATTAATCAAGACAAAAGTATTCAATCCCCCTAACTCCCGACGGAAGACTTCGTAACACTTTGTTGGCTAGTTAATTTCTGAATAAATTACCATTTGAAATTTGCCTAAATAAACGACTTTTTTCGATTTTAGACTTTTTTCTGACTCGTATCTGATAAAATAAATTTGTTTTCTATGAAAATAAGCATTTAATTTGTGCGTCTTTTGTTGTTTGGGAAAAAATTAAAATTCGAAATTAGTGACTTTATTGCGTGAAATTAATTTCAATCTAATTGTTTTATACTTGTATATGGATAAGTATTCGGTGACTCATTAGGCCCGAAAGTTCGACTTAATAGATTATATGTTATTTCATAGTTGTTTAACTATATATTTTATTGGATCTCCTAATTATGATCAAATTATTGCCCCAAGGTCGACATCTCTTTGGGTTTGGCTGCCTCTTCGGTGACGGCGATTGGGCGATAAAAATGGTTTATGGTTTTTGGATATTTACGGAAAGCTTAAAAACATTTAAAAATAAATATATAATTGATTTAAATAAATGACTTTAGGTTTATGAAACTTATTTCAATGTTTTGATTTGGTTAATTTGGCTATCTGCGGCTTTGTATCGTTTCAGTTTAGTATTTCGTATAATTTATTTTAAAAAGATACTAATAGATATCAAATTTCCAATTAACATAGGAGATAAAGAAATTTAAAACTAGTTTGAAGTCCAACCAACAATTACTTATACTCCTAATTCCAAATTAGAAACTATTTAAACAAGAAAGAAAAGTACAGTCGAGCACGCCCGACCGTAAAATACTCTCTGCCTTTTAATCCCGATTAAATTATTAAAATCGGTATCGAGATATTACAATGAGCAGTACTTCCATCAAAACACCGTGAAACAAAAACAATCTAAGCAAAATCAAACTGTTTGTATGCGAATACACATACGTTTGACATTATATGTATGTATGTGTGTATTCGGCGCGGCCAGCTTCTGCGGTCTGCGCTGACGCCACACAAGCAGAGAAAACGTTCGATCACGCTTGCATGTTTCTGTTTCGTTCAATTATCAATATTATAACTCTTCTAGTTTTCTTGTTTGTAGTCCGATTTCAATGCGTCGTTTTGTAATAGTTTGATATAGTTAGTCTCCACTCAAATTATACAATTACAATGATGTACTATATGAACAAATGACTAAAAACAGAACGAAATTTGAGAATTTTTGGGAAAAAAGGGGCGTGGCAGTCCAAAATTTTAAATGGCAATGCATTGACACTGTCGCTAAGAACTTCCATACCAGAATTGGTGATCCTAGGTACCATGGTTACTGAGATATTCGCCGAAAACAACATTTTTTCCGAGGTGTGTCTAGTTTTTTGCTCATTGTGGGCGAATGGGACGTGGCATCGAAAAAAAAAAGATTCTTGTATTGACTGACTAAATATGTGATCGATTGACACCAAGCTCGAACTTGTAGCTCTTACCATCTCTGAAATCTGTTTGTTCATACGGACAGACGGACAGACAGACAGACAGACAGACGGACAAACGGACATGGCTATATCGACTCGGCTTGTGATGCTGATCAAGAATATATATACTTTATGGGGTCTGCCACGCCTCCTTCTGCCTGTTACATACTTTGCACAAACCCAATATACTCTTGCAGAGAGTATAAAAAGATTTGAAGAATGTTTTACAGCGAAGCTGTCACTTGAAACCGTTTTGCAGATCAATAAATTAATCATGTCTTCAGGCTTCAAATACGTTCGAAATAAGTCCCATTACCTTATCTCGTTTCACATATATCTGATTACAAATTATTAAAATATGTGCAAAGTAGACCCTTTGGCATTTTTAGACCATGAATGTATTCAAATATTAAATTTTCGTCTATTTGTTTACGGCAATTTGTATACTTTATTTGGTTGGTTGTCAATTTATGTATGAATTCATATATTTATTCTGTTCAGTAACATTAGCACATCATTAAGAGATCTTTACTTGTGATTTCCAACCTTTGGTTCTACCCAAAGACTCTTTGTGGCTAACATTTATTTATCAACTGTTTTGGCTGCTGTTTTGGCCCATTATGCTAATTGGCACCGGAGATGTGAGTCTTTGTGGTACTAGGTCCCAAAGCGGCTTCAAGTGGAAGTGGACAACACGCAGAACTTGAAATCAAGTTATAAAATATCAACACATACTCACTCATACGCACACATGCATAATATTCGACTGGGCCAAGACCATTCCAGTTATTTGTCTGTCGATTGGGAATTGACAAGATTTCAGCCCTGCTTTGCGACGTTACCCGACGCCACCGATTGCTATCGTTCCCGTTCCTGCAGTCGATTCCCATCCTGATGTACGTTCGATCAATGAGGTGACGGGTTGCATACAAATGACGCTCGGATACCAATCGTGTCTGGGCGCCACTTTATTCAACTGCGAAATGCAGCAACATTAAACATAATGCAACACCCAAAAGCTGTGATTCTTTCTTCTTCGTACCTCTACTTTTTGGTGTGGACAATTACCCACTGTCATAATGGGAACCATTTAAGGGCTTTCTAACCCTTCCAAGATCCATTCATCATTTCTCTTGGGCGTGGCTGTTTTCTTTTGAGACCCCACATTCAAATAAAAACTGGGACCTTATAGAGTTTGTCCGAAGTGTAATGGGTCCATCCACATGAAAGCTTGGATCTCGGAGAATATACGAGTTTATTTCAACTCGTTGAAATTTCCCCTTACCAAAAGTGGCAGGAGTGGACAGTATAGCCATTAGCTATCATACGTCCAAATGGTCAAAACGGTAGAAAATTTGTGATTTGTATGAAAGAATATATTTCTAATTGACGGCTCTCTAATAAACTCACACATTATATGTAAGTTACTTTATATATCTTCACAAAACACAGATCGGGCAACTTTAGCCCATTCATCCCGTTCAGCAATTCGGTCGAAATTTGTATGGAAAAACAACAAAAAGAGTATTTTAAAGTCTAATTGCTTAAATCTAGTAGAAATCTACTAAGAAATACTAGTTATATTTTGGGGTCATCATAAATATTTTGTCCGATATTTGGTTGGAGGTTCTTTTTTTTTGGTTTTTCGGCTACATTAACATTAAATTTACTGTAAATAGAGCGTGTGATTGACACCGACTCTCTGCATTGTGTTCCCTGTTCAACCCTCTTCCCTCTCCGATCTAAGGCATTTAATTGACTTTGTTTTTATCATTTTGTATCTGTTTAATTCGCTTTGATTGATTGATTTCGGGTTTGGTGAAAAAGAATTGGCGATAGGCGTAACATTTTTGTTTTATATAAAGTTTTGAAATGTTTTTTTTACAGATTGGGAAACATAAGTCCGATATTGGCTTTTTAACTTTTAGATTTACATCTCGCATTCGCGTTATGTCACTTTGACATAGAAAAGTTATTAAACAAATTCGAAAACTTTGTTTTTTAGGCATATACATATGTGTAAATAGTTTGTTCTTTAATTTTACTCACTAATTATTCAATGCTTTACCCAACTTCACGCTAAACTTTTCTTTAAAACATTGATTTTCTTCTTCTTTTGTAATCATTTAAAATATTCTGTTTCTCGAAAAAATAAAAGCATTAAATCAACATTTTGCTTACATTTGCGGATTATCAAATATTTGAAAATCCTCAATATTAAAAGTAATGGCAAACTCCAATCGTTTGGTATTCAACACAATATTTACTTTAAACTACCTACCTTTTAGTATATATCACAATACTTTACAGCGTAATAGTTTCTTTTGTAGTGACTTAAGCTTAGTCATGTGGAACATTATACATATTATTTGGATAACGTTTAATACCTATTTTAATAATAAACTACAATACGAGATACTTCAAAATGGCACTGAAAACTATCAATAAAACCAAGACTCGACGACAAACAAAAACAACAACAACAACAACGAGGCTTTATAACGACTTCAGGTGTGTCGAGCATACCGATGTAAACCTCAAGTAAGTAACATGCTTGCTATATAGTACATACACATATAAGCGATTTGCTATGCTCTTTGTGGCTTATAATAAAAATAAAGTGTAAAGAATCTAACAAATTGCAGTCTGAAACGTGAGCAATTTGGCATTGACTATTAGACAACAGTATGACGAAAAACGCTTATGAAATCGACTAATCGATGAATATGAGGAACGAACTAGTTTTCATTAAATGACCAGAACTTTTCAATTGATAATGAAAAGTTCAAATGATTTGAACCCTGTCGCCAAATGGATATGTCTTGGGAACAGAACGCGATTCAGTTAACTTTGAAGAGTTTGTTGATTGGTTCAATTATTCCAAATTATTGTGTGTTTACTATTCCCAAAAATGTTTTGGTAAATATAGTACTTAATAGTCACACAAATAAATTAATTTGCACATCATAATACAGTTTAGATAGATTGAAGTATAGTTCAGTATAAGACAAAGTAGTACAAATTTTAATACTTTTCTCAGAAGTGACTCACATTGTTAAAAATATTTAAATAACATATTTTGCTTTTAAATTGTTTGAGTGTCTTTTAAAGCATTAAATTCAAGCGGAATTGATATTTAGTTTTTTTACAGTAGAGCCAACTATTTAGCATTGAAAAAGGCATTTTAGATCTGGCCAATCTGGGCAATCGGCTCTTCAAAGCTTGTCAGTGTAGATCTAAAAGTGTTTACAGTGTTTAAATTACATTTCTTGTATGTTTGTATGTGTGTTAGTATGTGTGAATGCCGTGAGACGTGGTAATGTGTAGAGTTCCCTTCATGGCTGTTTGGATTGAAACGTCTTTTAATTGCATGTTAATTGCCCCAAACCACCGGGCAGACTGCTAACTTGGCCAACTAGCCCCCGTAGTAGCCCCTTGAACAGGCCTGAGACGCATTAAAGATCTGCAAACGATACAAAGTCGGACGTAAACACAAACTTCAACTTAAAGCCAGACTTTGCTCTGAGACAAAGTTGAAACCAGAAGAAGAAGTTAGTGGACATTGTTTGTTCTTTTGATGTAATCGTTCTACTCTCATTACTACTCCCGTCCAAAGGTATTTCAAATTTGTCACGACAGATGCTTGAGTATGTACTAATGTGTAGTTCCCTAAGGAAAACTGGAATACTTGAACAACATCCTTACGTAGCTTGTATAAGTCATAAAGCTGAGCTTAATTTTTAAACAATTTTAAACAAAAATCTTAATTTAAGAAATTAAATTAGTCAACTTTTAACGAAGGCAAAGCATCTTTTGATTTCAGGTAACTTAATTATTTGAATCAAACATGTGTTGATATAAATGCATTATTAAATTAGACAAGACTCTAGGAGTTTGTTTCTTCAAGAGTCTATTCAATAAGAGTATTTAATCTTCGACTTTCCATTAAATGCTTTAGTTTCATGCTTTGTTTCTTTGCTTTCTGTTGGGTCGGTTCTGGAAACTGGACTGCACTCGGGCCTTAAAACAGTTGCACTCATTTGTTGTTCCAGTCACCATTATTGTTCTCAGTGTGTTTTCTTTTCTTTTTTATTTTCCGTCGCTTCCAACTCTTCTGTTGTGGTCTCGACTGCAAGTACCTAGGGTAAAGTACGAGTGGTTCTGGCTTTCGAGAGCTCAATAGCTCTCGGTCTGCGTCGTTGACTCTCTTTCTCTTGGTTCTGAACAAAGACAAGTTTTTCAAGTTTCCGACTGAAGGCACGAGAAGCCATTCAAGTGGCAAGAACGGCAGCAGCAGCAGCAGCAGCCACTGGACACGGTACATGACATAAGGGACAGACAGGCGACAACGGAGAGAGGAGAAGGCGAAGCGAGAGGAGGGAAGAGAATACAGAAACTGGTAGACAGAAGTTGACCAAAAGAAGACAGCACGAGAAGGCGTTCTAAGCACTATTACTGCTGTTGTTCTTTTTGCTGCTGTCATTTGCACTTGACTCTTAAGTGATGTAGCAACAATTGCAACAGTTGCCAACACTTACTCATAGATATGTGAGTACAGATAGTCGTGTATGTACCCATAAAATGTCCATAATTCTATCAGCTCAAGCTTTTAGAGAATCAATTACTTCAGATAAGATAAGATTACAGTTAACTTCTACGTAGAAGCAATGTCTTCAGAGAGCTTTCCCAATGCATTACAAACTGCATGCAATCAGAAATATAAAATAACTGAGCTTTTGCTTAATTTCAATTAGTTATGAAATGCATTTGAATCATTTTTAAGTAACTAACAAGCTCTTAACACTAATTCTGAAGGGTCATTAGACAATAGTCACTACCTTAGTGTGTGTCATACCAACTGACCAATTTCCAGTCATTTATATGAGTTACTAGTTTACCTTTATCGCAATCAACATAAGCCGGGGGATTTGATTGGCCTGATTTTGTAGGCCAAACCTTTATTGAATGTGAGAGACGTCGAATCAGTGACCCAAATTCGATAGAGTCTAGTGTTCCACTTGACTTCTATTACGGATTTGTTTTGTGGTTTTATAAATAAGACACAATTATAGGCATTTATTGGCAAGTCACAGGCAAGTGTTAATTAAATTTATTGATTCAGAAACGATTGAATTCGATTTGAATGTGCCTCAAATGAAGCGTACCCAAATAGATTTGTTTTCAGCCCTTTTATGATTTTCTTCTATACAATTCTCTTTTTTTGTGCTTAGGTAGCACCCAACCCACACACAAATATACCCAAAAATGTAATGAGACATCTGGAAATGTGTTGACAGTTTAGAGTTTTTTGGAAAACTACTTTAGACCAATTCGCATTAATTCACTTTAATATTTTGGCCTTTTCGTTATCGGCAAAACCCGTCAAGAGTTTCAACGCTTGCAAAATGATCAAAACATGAGTTTTTGGACATAATTAAGCCATCGCATTGCTGCAAATGCCATTTGGCAAAAATGTTTGCCATTTCAGTTGACAGTTGTCAACGAGCGCCAACTTGGCTAATTAATCCAAAGAAATAAGCATTTATCTTGAAAACAGAACTGACCACATTTTTACCCGATCATTGGAATTTTTAGACCCTGTATTCAAAAGGAGTTGAATAGTTGAAAGCAGAAGGAAATTTCTTGCCGATGAATTTATAAGCTGAATCTAGGATACTAAATAATCTTTTATTTACTTTGTTAAGCTTTTCTAATAGTAGTTCTTTATTCATTCGAGTTTTTATACCCCGTATTCAAAAAAAGGTTGGAAGCAGAAGGAGGCGTACTCGAAATTTCTTACCGCTGAAGTTATAAACTGAATATTGTAGGATACTAAATATTCGATTAGTTACTTTGCTTAGCTTTTATAACAGTAGTTCTTTTATTCATTGAAATTGTTAGACCGCGTATTGAAAAGGAGTTGAATCACTAACCATACAACCTATGTATACATACAACCATACAACCATACAACCTTAGTGGTTGAATAGTTGAAAGTAGGAGACGTACTGGACATTTCTTACCGATGAAGTTATAGATTAGTTAATTTGCTCAGCTTTTCTAATAGTAGTTCTTTTGTTCATGGACGGTATTTTTACCAGAATTCTATTGTAGCTACACCAGTTCTTTATGGACTTCTCACAGGGTATCTTTCTGTCGGAAAACCCCGACTGTGCTTTGCTACTTGTTACTATTTTCTGGAATAGCAACTTTTGTAAACTTAATGCTCTATTAGCACTACAAGAATTGAAGCACAGGTGACTCCAGTGTATCTCATTATTTTACCTCTATCTCTGAGTTAACTAAACTAACAGAACAGCTGGTTCATTACTAAGGTAAATAGTTGCGTTTCCAGCTGAATGAAAGTTTTTCCTAACTGTCGTTATAACCATGGCTACAACCAACAGACATCAGTTCCTATTGATTCGCCCTTTGGTCGTCATGCAGTACAGTTGGCTTCCCCAGAAGCGCCGCCAGGTAAACATTCGGGAAAAGCCTCCGTTGGTCATTTCTCTGGAACGTTATGGGCGTCTACAGTGGAATGCCAATAAATTGGCTCTGGAGCAACAGCGCCAAAGGCAGCAGCAGCAGCAGAACTATGAGGAACAGCTGCGAATCGGAGGCGAAGAGCTACTGCGTCAGTTTGCCGGTCGAAAGCTCTGCCGGACACAGCAGGAACAGTGCTTCAGTGCGCAGAGGCGACAGCAAGAGGAGCGGGAGGAAATGAAAAGACGCTCCCAAGAGGAAAGCATCGAGGAGCGTCGAGCGGAGCAGAGACTGCAGAAGGAACGCATAAAGAAGGCACAACAGTTGGTTGAGCAACTGGGACCGGGACCCAGGGAACTGCTCTGTGCCAAGCTGCAGAGTGAAGTGATGCGCGGAGTGAATGCTCAGAGGCAACTGCAGTTGCAGTTTGCAGAAGTAGCGGAGCAGCAACGGATCCTGGACAGACGCATTTATGGCGAGCAGGTGCTCCAAGGTCTGGAGGAAGCACAGCAGCATCAGAGTGAGCGCCGACGACAGCTGGGCGAGCACAAGCGCCAACTCCTTCAATCCATTAAGCAGCGTCAAGAGGAGCGCGATTCTTCCAAAGCAGAGCAGCTGGAGATTGCACGCCAAGAACGGCTGAGAAACGAACAGCAGCACAAGGAACAACTGAACAAGGAGCGTGCCGCTCGAGCGGATCGGCAGCAACAGAGACGGGAGCACGTTCTCGCTGCCTTGGATGCCAAAAAGCAGGAGCAACAACGCCTTCAAATGCTGGAGGAGATGGAGCAGCTGCAGTGCGAGGTGCACAACGTAGCCAAGGCCAAACTAGATACCCTAAAGACCGACCAGGCTAAGCAGCGTATCCAGAGGCGTCTCCAACGAAATGAAAAGTTGGCCAAGGAACTCGCACCACGCCTTCATTATAGTGCGGTCGAGGATCAGGCGCGGCATGAACGTCAGCTCGTGGAGATGCGTCGAGCACACAGCGTGGCACAGCAAACACAACGTCTGAAACAGGAGAAGTCCAAGTCAGAGCGCTTGGCAATACAAAGAGCAGAGCAGGATGAGGCAGAGAAGGCCAAGAAGGAAGCCAACCAAAAGCGTCAAGACGATGTGAACAGAAGACTCCAGAATGAGCTCATCCATGTGCAGTTTAAGCACCAAGAGCGTCAAGAGCAATTGCGTCGTCAACATGAACTACGCCTCCAACTGGACAAGCAACAGTATGAGCTCCTCGAGCATCAGTCTCGCCCTAGAACCAACTACAATCGACAGGCCCAGCTAGAGTGCCTCAAAGAGGATGCCTTCTTTGTGGACTATGCCCACAGGCTCATGGTCGAGGCTAGCGGAAAAGGCTGTCCTCTCAAGCCCTTCCTGCGAGTCCTCAGTCAATACATTAGCCAAAACCGCATTGGAGCTGAGATTCGAGTCCCGCCGCATATGATCACCAAGCTAACCATGGGACGACGCACCAAGGGCGACAGTCGGGCGGACGGTGAAAAGAAAGCGGAAGGAGAACGAAAAGATAATCAGGAAGAAAAGCACCTGGAGAACATCAAAGCGAACCTCAGTAAAATTGAGGCATTGGTGCAGGCAGAAGCGGACCAGAAAACGGCGACAAAGCTAAAGAATGAAACAACTGAGAAGTAAATCATTGAAGTCTCTTTTAAGTCAATTCTTTAAGTTAAAACAACTACCAATTGAGTGAATAAATGAACACCTAATATTTGATTTAAGTTTAAAATTAAAACAAAATAAATAACGACAACGCTTATGCCAACCGGTTATAACGACCAAATTCAATGGCTCGTAGAGTCCGCGTACAAGGTTGTATGGAACTGCGTCCGCTTAGTACGACGCGCATACAGAACTCAACCGCATATAGCGACGTGACAGTTCTCGGATATTTTTAGTCTTATCTAACAACATTTTTCTCTCTCTTCAATATTACGGTGTAAGCGATTTTCAGTTACTGCATCGTCCGGATATAACGAGGTACAATCATCGAACCCTTGGCCGTTGTTACTTGTACTGTATTTACTTCAAAACTTGGTACTTAAGCCAAATAGATTAAGAACAAGCATAATTAACATGTACATACACTCAATTGCTGACAACTTTTAAACAAATACACGAGCGAATCCACACATACATATTTATGTACGTTTCAAGCTCAAGTTCGCAGCGAAACTGCAAATTCAAATTGAAATTAAAAACATATCAGTTACCGAATGCATTTCAAAATCATACACTCCTGTTTCCATAACCCTCACCTACTCAAAAAGAGAGGGGAGAAGGGAGAGAGAGAGAGTGCTATCAATTTCCAATGGCAGGTTCCATTTGCATTACTCAGAGCCTGCATTTCATTTGTGGTAACAAATTCCACCGTTTCTTGAGCAGGTCTTCGGCCTCCACTCCTACCCACTCTCACACCATCTTTCTACTAACTTAATTACGATTGTGTTGGCTGGTGTTATTTATGGGACACGTTACAGGGTATCAGGGATGCCGCATAAGTGCTTTTTGGGTGAAAGGCGATTTACACTTCCATGCGAGATTGTCATCAAATTAGTGGCGATTGCACAAGTTGATAGTATTTATGGGGAACACTCAGTCAACTACCGACAAAAGTCTGCAATTTGGGATGTATGTACAGTGAGATAAGTACGAATTTGTATAATATAACTGAAGATGCAAAAACTAAAAAGAAGATAAATTTATTTTAGTTTTCAAATCTCGTAGAGCTTCACATAATCTAATTGTTGGACGAAACAAGGATAACCTATAAAATGAAGTATGTTTTAATCGTCCTTTCCTTATTGAGTGAAGTCTTATATGAAATAAGACACGAATTCTTAAAGTCTCATATGCAGTTATCAATAACTGAAACATTAAAATTAAAATCTATGTATTTTTTGATAATAATTAAAGTTTAATGTTTGAACGTAATTTTAATATATTAGCTCAGTCGATATTATCGTATTTTAAGTTCTATGTCAAAGTCTATATCAAACGAAACATTAATAGTACTTCAAATCATTGTGTCCAAGAACTGACAGACTTCTTCTTAACTTTAATCGCGTCCCACTGTCCCCTTTCTCTTCCCCTATCCATTGCTGTCTTTTCAGTTATAACCATTTCAGTAAGTTTCACTCGATTAAAAAGTTATATAACCTGAGCGAGTAACGCTCTAAACAAATACCTATAACCGTTTTTATGCTTATACATACATATGTGTAACTGATACTTAAATGTAAAAAAAAAATGTTCTTGTATTTACAGGGTAGGGTGGAGTTGTCAATCATTTCAGTGTTTTTTTAGACACCGATCAGGGGTCTATTAGGGTTGTCAATAGCAAAATGTTCTTAAAAGCAGAAGGAGGTGTTTCCGACTCCAAATTTACGCACTAGAATAAGTATAGGGTATTTTACAGTCGGCTAGCTCGACTGTAGCCCTTTTAACTTGTTACCTTTTTGGGTTTTGTTTGTTGTCTAAGTAAACGCCTGACTATGAATGGGGTGTGTGTGTGTGTACCTGACGCTGACGCTTAAAGGTTTTATCAGTTTCATGCTCGTCGTGAATTGGTTGATTTTAGATACAAAAGTTGCTGTCGTCGGTTGTCGTTGGCGTTGTCACTGTCGTCGTTGTAGATACTTATTTGCGCAACCAAACAACGAAAATTGTCGAAACGAGCGAACGAACACGAAGGTTGAATGTATCTTCACATCGTTTAAATTGTATCTATTGCAAATAAACCAAATCTTTTTTTGGGGCTTTGAAGCTCACTTCAATTTTCAGTTTTCAACTCATTTTTTGCCGATCTTTTTGTTTGTTTTTTTATTTTGCAAGTCTGCGACTCGCCAGACTTTGTAGCTTTGCCGACGATTATTAAATATATTTCTGTCTCAATTCTAAGAACAGTTTGTATCTCTTTTATGTTTTGCTTTTGCTTTCTGTCTGTTACCAAAAAAAAAATGAGCTGTGCAAACACAAAATTTAGTTCCAAATTATGATTTTAACGAGTTTTTAAAGAAGTTTTTTGTGCCAGTTGCTGTGACAATATAGTAAATTAAAGGGATCCAAACAGAACTTGCTACTCTAACTAATTCCCAATAAATCTTAAAACTATTTAGTCTTAATGTGGTAATTACTTTAACTTTTTATAGATTCTTTTCAGAAACAAGAATTGTTAACTAAAGCTAATGCGGTTTTGTTTATATTTCTTGACTTTACAATCTTGTTAAAACACAACATGGACAAAGAGAAGAGTGACAACATCCATGACTCAACTACGCAAATAGCGGTGTTCAAAATAAGCAAAAAAGTTGTGAATTAAGTCCATTAGACAAATGTAAAGTGTCAATAAGTGAGTTATACTGAAGACTTTCTGTCTATTACTTACTAGTTTTCCTGGGAAAAAGTTGTAAAAATATGTTCGAAACTTACCTAGAAAATAAAAAAAAAATTCAAATTAGTTGAAGCATTTAGAAAAATTAGAATTAAAAAAAAATAAAGTAAATAATTAAGTTTTAAAAATGTAATTAAAAACTTATTTCCCTTTCGATATGACCATTTCTATTACGCACTAGTAATTTACATAGCTTTTTAAACTTTTTTTATTAAACTTACTATTGTTATTATTCATATATATTTTGTTATTTATTTACTCGATGTGCATAAAAGCTATTTAACATTTTTTGTTAAACATTTAGTGCTTGACGTTCTTCACACATCAAGCGCCATGACAATTTGTACAGTTTGTTATCGTTTCTAAAGCCCTCGTAAGCAATTTTAATAGCTCATTAAACAAAACACAAAATAACAAACATTAAAAACAGAAAAAAACACAAAAATACAAAACCATGCCATGGCAATAAAGTAGTTCAGAGTCATAAAAAGTGAACATATGTGACATCGAAAACAATTATGTATCTGCATCAAGTATCAAGTATCTGCGTCAACTAATTGCTTCGACTCTGTATTCTGCCTCACACACACACACACACATACACAGGAAAACACACACATTGCTCTCACAATTGAGCTATGGGAAGCTGGGAGATTTCTTCGATATCGAGTCTCATTTGGAGTCTTGCAAATTGCAGCATCTAAAACGGCAACTATAACACCCCTACCCCTACCCCTACACCTTCCCCTACCCACAACTCCTCCGACCCCATTCCACTCCAATTGAAGATCAGGCGCCAACTTCAACATCTGAGTTACAATGTGTATTCTCAATCGGCGCCAGACGCTGAAAATGTTGAGTAAACAATTCACGACACTCCCTGTATTATTATACTCTCTGCAAGAGTATATTGGGTTTGTGCAAAGTATGTAACAGGCAGAAGGAGGCGTGGCAGACCCCATAAAGTATATATATTCTTGATCAGCGTCACAAGCCGAGTCGATATAGCCATGTCCGTCTGTCCGTCTGTCCGTCTGTCTGTCTGTCCGTCTGTCCGTATGAACAAACAGATTTCAGAGATGGTAAGAGCTACAAGTTCGAGCTTGGTCTCAATCGATCACATATTTAGTCAGTCAATACAAGAATCTTTTTTTTTTTTTTGATGCCACGCCCCATTCGCCCACAAGGAGCAAAAAACTAGACACACCTCGGAAAAAATCGGTGTTTCCGGAGAATATTTCACTAACTATGGCACCTAGGATCACCAATTTTTGTATGGAGCGTTCCTATCGACAGATTAAATGCATTTCCATTTAAAATTTTGGACTGCCACGCCCCTTTTTCCCACAATACATAAACAACTTTCATTCCGTTTTTAGGCATTGGTTCATATAGTACAGCATTGTAATTGCATAATTCTAGTGGAGGCTAACTATTTCAAACTATTCCTGAAAGGTGCATTAAAATCGGTCTATAAACAAGAAAACTAGAAGCGTTACAATATTGATAATTGAACGCAATATCACTAATGAGTGCGAGCGAGACAGAAACGTTTTCGCTGTCTGTGTGGCGGCAGCGCAGCCCGCAGTCGTTGGCGGCGCCAAATACACACATACATATGTAAGAACACATATAATGTCAAACGTATGTGTATTCGCATACAAACAAACCGATGTATGTGTGATTATGCTTAGATTGTTTTTGTTTTAAAGTGTTTTAATGCAAGTAATAGATATTGTAATATCTTGATACCGATTTTAATAATTTAACCGGGAAAAAAATGCAGAGAGTATTATACGGTTGGGCGTGCTCGACTGTACTTTTCTTTCTTGTTTAAATTATGTTTTGGATGGAGCTAGTCATATCCTGTCATACCCTGTCGTAATTCCTAGTCGAGTTCTAGTTTGTTAGTGTCTAAGAAAAACTTGCAATTCTTGGTATAAAATTCTCTCTTGACTTAAGATTAAACACGTCTTGAACTAACTCGAATCGGTTACTGCAACCTATAGAAACCATATTTTTACATACCTTGTGCCTTCAATCACAACCCAATATAAATGGGCATAAAATGTAGACAAAAGTGTATACAAATCTTACAACAAACTTAACATATCAGTTGATTTCATTCGGCTTGAATAGTATTCATAGTTCTCATTCAAGCCGTATCAGTAGTGCAGTTCAATAGTTCAGTGTCAGTCAAATAATTTGATTGTATTCCAAACTTTACTGAGACCTTGACTGACAGAAAACTCAAGTATTTTGCTTTGTGTAATCGTTTGAAAAGGAAGAAAAGAATACAAAAAATATTATTTATGTATAAATAATAATCATAATAATTAAAAGATTGAAAAATTCATTTCTCGACTGAAGACTGGTCATCCAGAAGAGAGGTCAACTCTTCCGCTTTATAATTAATCAATTTCAGCTTTAAATCCAAACACAATAAATCGCGGGCACTGTTGTAACAAATAAACAACAACATGAACCACCAAAAACAATAACTGAAAACAATCTGAAAATTGCAATTTTACTTATAATAATAATAAAATTGTTAAAACTTCAGAGACAAAGGCGCAACATTGACGTGTCGACCAGACAAAAAGACGCTGAAGGAAATACTTTCATCACAGGGTGTGTGTGTGAGTGTTGGCCCTCACTTCTGACTTTGTGTTAGCCATAAACTTTCGTTTAATATTTGTAAACAATATGAAGGAAAGAGAAACTAAAACTTAGTTAAATGCAGCTGCCAGAAGCCGTCGTTAAAGATAAAGCACAGTGGGTAAAACTTACAATTAATGAAGTAAAAATGAAATGAAAATATTGAGTATATTATGTATGATGATAAGCCTCTAATGAGCTTTGAATTTAAGCCATTTAGAAATATTCTTAATAAACTAATTTGGATGCCCTTTTTATAAGACAAGGAAAATAATATTTTCGTGTTGAGTTTTTATGCGCTAATTTGCATTCGAGACCAGTGTAGTTGACGGCTGCTTCACAGTTTTCTGCTTAGCCATGGCTTATAATTTATTACAATGCAACATGTTTTTTTTTACTTTGGTAGTCGTGCCGTTGTTAGTTGGTCTGTGTTTTCCCCACTTCTTTAGCAACCCCTTCTTCTGCTATCACTTCTTCACTTCTTCCCCATCCGTTACTTGGTCCCAGTTGAAGTCTCCGTCTGTCTCTGTATCTCTATTGAGCATCTCAAGGCATAAATCAAATTTTGGTGTGGAGTTTTTCCTCAAAAATACTTTTTGGCCTCCGATCATATTCTGGCGAGTGTCTTTTGGCAGCTTCTCGGATGTTTGATCAGTTATCGAACAGAATTAAATATGTACACAACTATTTGTGTGTATAAATCAATGTATTTAAATTTATGGCCTTTCAATGCTGCACTGCTGCAAACTTCTCTTCGTGTTCAATGTGGCAGCGTGAACATTGCGGTAAAGGCGGTAAAAGAAATTGATAAATTAATTCGCGGCAGTTGCAACGTGCCACATAAAACTTGCAGCAACAACAGCGGACTGAAGGATCCGTTTGGACCCTTCCTTGGGTGTGATTCATGGCATACAACAACCAGGGAAATAACGGCATAAATTGAATTGCATTTTTCGGAACACACAAGATATTTACATTGTTGTTTTGGTCTTTGTAGTTGTTGTAGAGGCGGCAAACAACAAACAATACAAACAAGTGTCAAGTGGTCACACCCAAGACCGAAGCACGCCAGGAACCGGTTGAGAATTTAAGGTGTGATTTCGCAAAATATCTATTTATATACCGCGTAAGGGGTGATTGATTTTTGGGAAGCATCAAACTTTGATCAAAATGTAACTACAAACAAGAAAAAACGGTTGTCTTCGGCTCGCCGAATATTAAATACCCTTGCAGTCAAGAATATTGCGTTAAATTGGCTTCAATCACCAATTATTTCTATGGTAGCTATATGATATAGAAGTCCGATTCGAATGAAAATTGGTCAACAGATGGGATACAATAAACACCGAAAATTTTCATACAACGCATTTCAACCGATTGTTCCTATGGGAGCTTTGTGATGTAGTACTCCGATTTGAATGAAATTTGGTCAACAGTCGTTGAACGATTAGAAATGCATATAGCGTGAATTTGGTTGAAATCGTTCAAGAGACACCGAAAATGTTCATACATTTCATTTCATTTCATGCATTTCAACCGATTGTTGCTATGGTAGCTATATGATATAGTAGTCCGATCTGTCCGATTTCTACAAATGATTTGCGTGCAGAGAGAATACACATCTGTACCAAGTTTCATAAAAATAGCTTTAAAACTGACGGACAGACAGACGGACAGGGCTATATCGACTCCGCTGTTGATGCTGATCAAGAATATATATACTTTATGTGGTCGGAAACGCCTCCATCAATGCGTTACAAACTTCGTGACAAAAACAATATACCCTCTGCAAGGGTATAAGAACAACTCTCATATATTTCTGGTAGAACCAAAAAACTTCTTCCCTTTACTGACATTTAAATCTTGTTCAACTCTTCAATCTTTCATGTCTTTGTGCGATTAGTGTCAGATAAACTTTTGAATTGGCAGCATTGAAATTCATAAATACAAAAAATTACAGAAAAACAACAAAAATAATAATAATAATAATAATAATACTGCTGAACATTGCCCCTTGGCACGCACCTTGTCAACCCAAAGAGAGGTCAACAAACTTTCCAGTTCCGCTCATTGTTCCAGCAAGTGGATGAGGAGGGGCCAAAACCGAGGATGGGAAGAATTAGGAAAACGAGGAATTGTTTTGATTCCAATTTTTTGTTTTTGTTTTGCTGTGAATTTTGTTTTTTTTTTTGCTTCTCTGATGAGTCGTCTAATTAAAAGAAATGCTCAGTCATTAGCCAACAATTTCACTTAAGATCTCAGGTGAAAGTTGAAGCATAGTACAATGAAAACAATAACAAAATACACAAGAGTAAGACAACAACAGTAAATCATCTTTTGCAATTAAACAAAGTGAAATGAAGTGGAAACACTTAAATAATAAATTACTTAACAGCTTTAAGCGACGCCCACAAATTATGTCCAGAGACTGAGAAATACATAACTCATGCAATAAATTCAAAAATATCAGTGTATATTCGAACAACGCATAACAAGTCAGAGAAAAGCAATAAAATATTAAATGTAATAATATTTAGAGCGAGAGAAAAAAGTCTCAAAAACACTTGAAAAATTCTGTATCCAAAGTAATGCCCCAGTGCTAGAGCGTTTAGCTATTTGTCGTGTTGGGATGAACTTGTTCGTCTTAGAACTTTGAGTACAAAGTATCAGTGGTTCGCAAAACGCGCTAGAGAAGACTTAAAATATATACTCCAATGGGCTGTTGAACCAATAAATTGTCAAGTTGGACTTTCCACAGTTTGTCAGCAAGGGAAATTAAACCAATTACATGTTGTTCCCCAAAACAATGAAATGTTTGGAAGTTTTACATTTTAATTTAAACTTAGCACTTGAATTGTTCGATGTGCAGTAAGTTAACATTAATTTTTAGCTTAATATTTTCGCAGAGCTGACTCTGCTTTTCACAGAGACCCACAACAAACGTCTTCAAACTCAAAGGTCACTTGAAATAACACTTATAAGCCACGTTCCAAGACCACACCCACTCCGCTTTCCCCTCCACAAACATCACACCTGCGACAATTGTACAAAAGTTAAGCTAAAAATACCAAAATCGTTCTGCAAACATTTTGGCGACTATGCAAATTAGGCAAATTTGTATTTGTTTTAGCACAACTAGACAAAAACTAAAAAATAAAAGCCAAAGTACTAAAAATAAATAAATAACAATATAGCTAATTTCCTCATATAACAAAGCAAACGCAGAAACGCAAAAAGAGAAGACGATGAAAAGTAATGTTTGTTGACTCTCTTGAAGACTCCCCTTGGGGGACAGGGGAAAAGCAAAGCAATTACGCCTTTCTTAATAATCTGTAAATATTGAGAGTAGAAAACTCAGCGCATTTAGAGCACGGACCAGTGACAACAGGTGTGCCGGACTGAGCCCTAAGATAGGAGACCTGGAACCACAATAAACTGACTAGACACCGTACTATACAAATATTAAATGCCCTATCTTATCAAACGCGTGCCAAATGCCAAATGAATGAGCAATGCGAATGCGAGTGAAAGCTTCATGGGTGTCAGCTTTAAGGAGCTTTCACTGTGGCTAGTTTGCACCTTTCGTTGAAATGCAATATACTTAAATTCTTAAATATTGTAATTTATTAATGATAATGTACAATTACTTAAGCTTTCGGTTTTTTAATTACAAAGAAATTTATGAATAACAAAAGTGATTAATTTTCTTGGAAACCCAAAAACAGTCACCAATTTGTTTAGCTAGAATTTCACATGACAAAGCTTAGGGGAACATAATAATTCGTTTAGATATCAGATAGTTTGCAAATATTTGAATTTTCTTCTACTTTTTTTCAGATCTTAACTGATTCGCACTCCTTTCGAATACTTGTTCAAGTCTTTATCGGAAACCTCGAAGCTACCGGCACCTCGACAACTAACGCCTACAACTTGGCCCCAAACAACTCAACAACTACACAGCTCCAAAGTACTGATGAGATATGAGTTTTCTATTTTTATTTCAATTTGTTGTCTTTGCTTTTGTTTTTTATACAAGTTTTTACCAGTCACCAACACGTTTACTACATCAAAAAATTACGCAGACGCTGTTTTTTTTTGGCTTTGGTTTGGAAGTAATCAATAAATGTGCAAATAATTAAAAATTGAAGGTATGTTGCGTTTGTTCACCTTGACAGCATCAAAGATGGTAACGGCTAAAAACACTACTACCACATTTATGTGCAGACAGATCAAGGTTTTGATTTCTATCCGGATGGGAGAACTATATCATATAGCTCACATAGAACAAATCGGTCAAAAGTTACTTTTTTGAATGCAAAAATACTAGAATACTTTTCTTGAGTCAATTAAATGGGGAGATCTATGCTTCAAAACGATATTTCATTCATATTTTTGAACACAGAAAGTGTTTGAGGTGTGCTAAAATATTATAAATTTTTAATATTTTCAGTTCTCATTGTCATTAATGATGCAGATGTTTTTGTTGTGCATTAAACTGAAAATACTTTGCATAAGCTTACATGTCTCTCCACAGTCTCCCATAGTGTTATGTTTCTCTTGGCTCTTGTTGTTATTGTTGCAAATATATAAGCCGAAACAAAAGGAGGTAAAACGAAATGAGTGGCAAGCAGTTAATCAACAAACTGCACAAGTCGCAAGTCTTCTGAAGAGACCAAACTGAAAACAGTTGAGCCACATGAAACTCTTTTGCAACACATTTAGCTGGAGGCCAAAAACCAAATTAATGAGTTAATAAACTGCAGGAAGAAAGACTGCGCCATAGAATTAAAAGAAAGAAGGGAAGAGATGGAGATGGAGATGAAGAAATGAAGAATTATAAAGATTAGCGGCATGCAAAGTGTCAAATAATTCAAAATGTCACTGCAACAAATCGAAAGCCATTTGGCATTCAGAAAAGTAGTGCCTTACGAGCACGGGCCTTACGAACAGGGCTGCCAGATAGTCAGATAGCCAGACACTTGCATCCGCACGCCCGTTTTGCAATCCAAAACCGAAGACGCATTTAGATTTTAAATGCTCATTTGGTCAGGCAGACCCGCTGAGCTGGGTAGTCGTACAATTAACCAGCCAAGACGGCAGCTTTATCCCCCTCCCTCTCATTGGCTAATGCATTTCCAGCTAATTCGATGCCAGTTTGCCTATAAATCTCCTTCACACAATCACAAACACACACACACAGACACCCTAATGAGCCCTGAGGGTGTGTTTGGGCAGAAAATTAACTCAAGACTTGAATTCTTCATCTTCTCCATGGATCTCCCCTTCTAAAAACGCGAGCATGCGGGGCCGAGACCTCGGTATTGAAACAGCTGTATGCAAATATCAACACACCGACATGATCAGGTTATTTATGTTTTTGCTTTTTGCCAGCATCTTAATTAGACATGTTATGACTGGTCAGTATTCATTTGCAATTAAACAAAAAAATGTTTGGTAGTGGTTTCAAATTGATTGGTATGTGTATTAGTGCTCAAAACTACATTGTTTTAAAATATATATATTTTTTAATTTTAAATACAAGTGTTAGGCAATTCTGCCCACTGTACTGCCTCTGTCTACACACTCATTGCCCACTGTGTTAGTGTACCTCTTTCAATTCTGATTTTGAAGCTTAGACTACCTCTGTCTACAAGCTCATTGAGAACTGTCTAGAGTCCATCAAAAATGTTCAAAATCTTTCTTTTGTCTCATACAGCTTAAATACTCGACGTGAGCACACAAAGGATCTGTCTGTTGGCACTCGAATAGAATTCAAAACACACAAACATACACACACACTGGAGGTAAAACTCAACTTTAACCTTCAACTTGAACAAAATAAATAATGAACGTAGAAGCACTTGATACACTATTGAGCTTCTCTCTCCCTACTTCTCATTGCATGGGCATATCGCGCATGTGTAGATACTTCTGTGGAGACTCGCAGTGGATTGAGCATGTGTGTGTGTGTGAAGCTGCTTGTTAACAAACCTCAAAAATAAAACAGTTCCAAGAATTCTGAGGCAGCAAACAAACAAGCAAAAACTGCACACAACCCAAACGCAAAAGCTTCACCGCTTTGCCCGCTCTCTTCAAACTCACACTCGCACGTACATGTAGGTACACATGTCTGTTATACATACATAGGTACAATTTGAGTTGAGCTTTGGCATGCGCAGCGAAAGGATGGAGCTTTTACGCAAGCGCAGCTACAGAAGCCACCGTTTGTTGGAATTTTTATAGCATTGCTCATGGCATACACTTGTCACTTCCCTTTCTCGCTCTCTTTCTGCCTCTCTTTTGCTCTTTTTTCTTCTATACGTAATTTTCCCTTCAGAACTCATGTCATGCAGAGACAAAAGAATTGCATTGTGTCTCTGCAACAATAACAACAAGCGCAACATGAGCAGAGAGGAACAAAACATTATGGTAGACTGCGACGAGACATGTAAATTTATTCAGACTGCATTTTAATACAAAAAGAAAAAAGAACAACAAGAACAGTAATGACAATGCAAACAGAAATGGCATTTGTAATTATAATTTGCATTGTAAATTGTAAAACTAAAAAATCGAACATTAAAATGTAGTTTGCAGAAAAATGTTTTCTGGAATGCGATTATGATAACAATGGCAAATTATTGCAAAACTTTCACATAAAGGCGTTGATCTCATTGGAAATTACAATAAAAACAATGATTACCGATTCATTTAGTTCGGCTGAGCATGGAATGGTCACTTAATCCTTTATGTGTGTGTGTTTGTTTTGTTATGTATGACAATCTTCACTATAGTTTACGCACAAACACAAACATACATTTATTAATTAAAGACTTCACACACGTCGTGTCACATGAACACGTGATCGGTGTGCTTTGATGTATACTTGTATGAATAAATATTACTCCAAAATGGCCAATAAACTTAACGGATATTTATTCTTATGGCACCCATGAGATTTTTACCTAAAAAACTGCAACTATACCCACTTCCAGCACGTCGACCGGTTGTTTTATTGCAGCTCCAATTATTTTGGAAATGTATTTTATCCTTGCCGTTTTCGTTACCGTTCCCGTTCCCGTCCCCGTTCCTGTTCCCGATCACGTTCCCGTAGTCGCTGCTAAAGTTGGTGTTAGCGGTATTGTTATTGTTGCTGTTGACTTTGTTGGTGCTCTTGCCAATCGAAGAGCGGTTGGTAAGTGGGAACATGGCATGAATTTTTTTTGGTTTTCGTTGCCGGCTGCTTCATGTATTCGTGGTATTCTGTATTCTGTATTCGGTATTCGGTATTTATGTGTGAGTATTCCAGTTGCAGCTGGCAGGAATCCTTTCAACTTTTAACGAAGTTTTTTATCTTTAAATTCGTTGACTTCTCTTCTGATTTATTTGAATGATTTCCAGTTTTTTCTTTCGTTTTTTGTTGGTTAAGTGTCTAGCACAATTTGGCAATTTTAAAGAGAAATTCTTAATTTACTTTATATTCCACTAGTACAATTAATTTGTAGCTCATTTTGACAATAGAATCATTTTGGGCATTACCGATAAAAACTCGAGCATTACACATACGCCCGATGGACGCTGCCGATACACATTCTATAAAAACTCGTGAATTTCGTTATTTTATGTTTTGTGCCACACTGCACTTTTTAGTCAAACAATTTTCACACACGAAGTAAAATTGAAACCGTATCCAAACAGTGTCGCGATACACGCGATCGCACTGTGAACGAAAATCGATGACGCAACTGACGCGGAGCGAACGACGTGCAAGCTTTGATACGCGATTCCAGACTGAACGCGAGGCCGAACGGCAGAGCGACTGTAAGCAAACAAGTGTCCCAGACCCCAAAAAGCAACAACATTTAGTTAGCTGAGAGCGCAACTCTACAACGAAAGTCTACACTGAGCGCCTTACCGGTTTACACACGCGCACTGTTCTCATTCATTCTCTTTTCTCTCTCTTTCTCTCTCTCTCTCTTCCATTGGCTGAAGGTGATACACGATCTCAGTGCGGCGGCGCTTCGCTCAGAGCGCGTTGTCTGGCTTATCATTTCATTATCACACATTTCATTTTCATTTTCAATTTGTGTGGAAAAATTCATTCACTTTTGCTTGTTGTTATTGTTTCCGTCCTTCTTCTTCTTCAAGCACGACGAATTTTTTTGTATTTGTTGTTGATGATTTCTGACTGATTGAGGTGCTGACTCCCTACCGCTATCGCGCACATACGAAAATAGCGACACAGCCGGCGCTGAGCAAATGACGCAATCATTTAAACCTCTGATATGATCAGTAGTCACAGAGGTTCGAATTATAGACTGATACGACCCGACGACACTTGTCCAAGGGTTACACGAGGTTTGATAACATGGACGTACTATGTTCAATGAAATATATAAAAATACAACTAAAATATAACAACGAAATTACCGTATAAACTGAAGCTTTTAAGTTAATTACGATTGGAGCAGGACTGCTTCGAGCCTGAAGCTTTCTGGGCATGCGTTTATAAAAGGCGAGCGAGCTTTCATAGTAGGTGCAAGAATGAGGCCATCATGCAAAGCACAGTTCCACTAAAATCGAACCCACGCCTAAACACTTTCAATAAATGCTTTTTCTCCATCTTAGTTGTGTTCTTATCAGAAGTAGCTCTTACCATATCTTATTACACAGATTTATTTTCTACAATCTTGTAGAAAGCTAAACAATTAATATATTTTAATAATAACGTTTTTGAGCTTTTTACTTTACTTTCAAAATCATTCAGATTTAAATGTTATTTTAAATCAAAACCTGGTATTGGTAAAACCCAATTAATGAACAAAATCATGTAATCCATAATTCCCTGTTCTAATTTATAAGTACAGACATTAGCTTGTTCATGAGCTCAAGAATTTCAATTTACCTTTAAGAACTCGAGGACCTCGACCAATTGTCGGGTATTTTGCTTACAGGGTATGTTAAAAACAAGTATTAACAGTCAATTGAAAAGTTTAAAAGTGAAATTCTAGGAATTGTGGATTATACCAAAAAAAAATAAAATAGTCCGTTCCAAATCATGAAAAATAAACGTAAGATGAGCATGCTTTGAACTAAAATGAAATCGCTAACCAACTGGTCGAAGCTGTACTGCATGATTACAGGGTATTATCACAGTGTTGCAAATTCAAATAGGAATATATCAGTTGTGGGAAATCGCCGAAACGCTAATCGAACACACAAAATGCATTTGAATCTTTGAATTGTGTTTGTCTTCTGTGACGGTGCGTGCGAGGTGGAGTTTTATTGGGTGGTAAGTTCAGTCGCAGTCTCAGTTCGGTCTCAGTTGTAGCAATGTTTAGACAACAGTGGGGGTACTATCTGTGCCCCATAGCGATCTATAGCGATGGTAATAAATAGTCGCTGCTCAGCTGGGATACAAAGTTGCAACTGCCTCTTCGCCAGCGTCGTTGCCTGCGTCTCTGCCCTCGCCACATGGGGACTACAATTTGGGGCTCGAGCTCCGTCCGCTCCTCTGGCCGTCAGGTGAGCCCGCAGCCGGTTTTCGAATGGCTACGGCCATTGATGGCAACTACCGTTTTGGTCTTTTGTTTGACTTTGTCTTGTGGCCGTCAGCGCAGCGCACAGAGTCTATTTGCAGATACACGACAACCTAACAAGTTGCCACCGACTCCTCTCATTCTCTCACTATATCTCCCACTCTTTCTTCTTTTCTTTTCTCCTCTTCTGTGTGCTTAGGTCTGTCGCTGTCTCTGTTTCTACCTGCCTGTGGAGGCACGTTCTCAGCTCTGGGCTATCTCAAGTAGTTTTTAAAAGTTTTCCAGCGATAAGCAATGTTACTTTATGGGCCACAACCACTCGGATTCCACGCTTGGCAAACTTCACCTACAGAAACAACGATAACAACAATAACAGCAATCATACAACCACTATGAAAGCACCAACATGACCATTATCATCATCATCATCACCATTATTATTATGATAATCAAAGGTGCGTTTTGATCATGATGCATGTATATGATTCATGACTTTTCACTTTTGCACACACAGACTCCAGAAACATACTCGTATGTGGCGAGCTAGAAACTATAGTTATACACATGGCACTGTGGGGTAAATTGGCCAACAAGGCAGGCAAAAAAAGATAAAACACATTAGTTAGACTCACCGAAGATTACACACCTGTAATGCATATTGCTTCACATTATACCAAACATTTCCAACCGATTTTCCCAACGGCAGTAATGTGTTACAGTAGTCCGATTTGGATAACATTTGGTTAGCAGATAAAAATAGTACTAAATGCATATTGAGTGAATTTGTGGAAAATCGGGCAAAAAGCAGTTATTACACAAAGCATTTTCAACCGACGACTATAAGATATAGTAGTCCGATCTGAATGAAATTAAAGTTGCTCCCGAGACTTGGCACTAAATGCGAATCGACTGAATTTGGCTAAGATAGCTAACCAACTGTTCCAATGGGAGCTGCATAAAATGGGCATCCAATTCTAACTCATAAACTGCGTGCAGAGCGAATAAATATGTGAACCAGATTTCATCAAGATAGCTTTTAAGCTGAGAGATTAGTTCTCATGGTTTTATGCGACTGATGCTGATCAAGAATATATATACTTTCTGTGGTCAGAGAAGCCTACTTCTACCTGTTACGCTATAGGTACGGAGTCTAAAAATATGTATTTTGAGTTAACCTGTAGCTTTTATAAAAAACTTTCTTGATTTTGATGGGCTACCTCAACAAATTTCGCGCCGCAAGTAAAATATAATTTAGCTTTCATAAGAAATAAAGTACCAACATTTATTTTGTTAGCTCTATGATGTATATTGAATAAATCTTTAAAAATGTTTGTCTTTCTCTATAAAATGTTTGCTTCTATCGTATTACTCCAATTACCCAAAATTTTCGCATAAACTTAATATAAAACTAAGTCCTACATGTACCACCTGAATAGAAGAGTCATTTATAGTAATTACAAATCAATGTAGATTTTCTATTCAAAATGTCTTAACATCAATGTGCAATGTGTATATACTGATAATTTTTTAGACAACATACCATTTAAAATTACTATAGGTTCTATTTCAGTCTTTTTTTAGGCGAAATAAACTAAATTAAAATGTTGTTTCGTTAGTAAAAGTTTTTAACGCCATTTAAAAGCATTACAATAGCTAATTTATCCACTGTGCTGCATATTGACGAGCCTGACACTTTAACCCTTTGCATAAATTTTCATCAGATGATTTTTTCAGCATCCACAACAACGTGCAGCACAATGCGGCACGTAAATTACTGTGACATTGCACTTTGTGCCATCGTTTTGCAATTTGTTGAATAATTTTGTTGTATTCTTTAGGCAGTATGTACTTTTGCTGCTTTTTCTCTCACTCGTTTGTTTTTTATTTATTGATTACTTTTAAATGAATATCGAAGTTAAGGCAAATGCATAAATCTTTGCCAATTTTCCTATTAGAAACTGTCAATGTCAGCGAAATTTCACCCGAGGATAGTCAACATTTTTGGTTGTGGATATGGATTTGAATACATACATATGTTTGTACTAATGTACTATATAGAAATATAGATATGTACACATGTACACACATATGTATGGAAATGCATGTTGTATTTCTTAAAATGTATTTATTTGCATGATTTATGACCCTGACTGACTTGTTAAGCATCTGTGCGAAATGGGCTGCCGGGGCAGGCAACAACCTGATGGCTTTCACTGCACTGTTCACAGTCAGTGTTGTCAATTTGGCACATTTAAAGCTAAATTTCAAAATTATTTCAGAAGCTGCACAATTTATACTTGTTTATTTGTGTGTTTTTACTTGAACAGTTCTAAATGCATAAAGGTAAAAAATATTTAAAATACCATGTAATATTTGGTAAATAATCTGAAACTGTTAAGATTTAAAAAATTTCCTAATTAGATAGTAGCTTTGTAAAAGTGTTTTTCAACTGCAAGAGCAAATAAAATTTCAGAGTTCCTTTCTAAATGTGCTCTTGAAAGCTGTAATATTTTACTGCTTTAATCGTATTTAAACAAAATATTTGAAAATCTTTTAAAATTGAAATGCATAAAAATATGTTATCTACAGATTTAGATATTCGTCAAAGAATACAATGTTCAAACATTTTAATTACATTAGGGTATATAATCGATCTAACCAACTTTTTCGTTTTGTTTAGCCTTTTTACCAAATTTAATCATGTCAGCTATTAAAGTCATGGAAATTTCGCAGCACAATTCCTGCCTTCCTCTCTCACTCTTACTCTATCTCTTCCTCTTTCTCTTTCTCCACCACTCCCTCACTCTCTCTCTCTCTCTCTCTCTCTCTCTTACACTCTCTCTTTTGTCCCTCGTACCCATCTAAAAACTGTCTGTAGTGTTGTTTACTCTATTCGCTATCAAATTGCACCAGCAAAAAAACACCGTCTTCGGCTTAACGGTCATTCTATTTCTTGTGTGTAGATTTTAAGTACCTGTACTCAACAAAAATGGTAGGGTATATTAGATGTGTGAAAAACCGACCACATATACAATATACCCGAGTATATATAAATATTCTTGATCAGCAGATAATAAACTTAAATTAACATGCCACTCTTGATGCACGTTAGGTTAATCACACACGCCCAAGCAAATGGTTTAGGGACCTTCTTATAAAATTAAGAAGACTTTAGAAGTGGAATGAGTAGGAATCAGTTTGAAAAAACACACTTATTCTTTAGTTACGTGGTCTTTTTCAGTTGGCTCGACCGCTTCCAGCCAATTTTTCTTTTCGGTGTATTTTATGAAGGATGAATGTAGCTTCGTTTGGGGGTCAGCCGCCGCCTTGCGGGCTGCCTTTCTAATGCCGAGCATTGAAAGGAGACTTCAAGTCTCCTCAAATCACTGCCCCTTGCTGCGAGTGGGTCATTAAAAATTATTATGCTGGCATTTTCGAATCGTAATAAAGGATTGTAAATGAGTTTAATGGCTTGACGTATTGATGGATTACCGTGGTCACAACGTCTGCGATCGCCACTGGAAACGAACCGTCATCAATTCCGATCAATGGGAAAATCAATTGGAAAGCCGAAAGTGGAGGCCCTTAATATTATTATATTAAGCATTTTCTATAAAAACTACAGTATTTTGGCCAAAGTAATTTATGAGCGGTGCTAAGTTGACAAAACAAAAAAAATTAAATAAGTTAATTCCATAAGTCAAGGACAAAACTGGCTAATCTCGACGCTCAAATACTTCGAAGGGTATATACTCATGGCAAATCAGTATATCTATATTAAGGTACTGTTTTGGTTCAAGTGACCATAAAAGTGCTTACTTAAAGTGTATGTCTTTCCATTAGGCATATTCTACAATCTTAAACCTAAAACCTAACTCTTAATGACTTAAAACTTAAATATTCCGAAGAGTTCTACAAGCCTATCTTAAAGATACTAAGGAGAACCTAAAACTTGCGTTGTTTAATCTATCAACTACAATTGACTCCATAATTTATCTTTTTATAAAAACTTTAGGAGCTTCAAAGAAGTGAAAGTTTGTTTACTTACCATTCTCAGCTGCACTCAGGCACTTGGCTGCCATTTCGCCGCTCAACTCTTCGCTTGGATTATTGTCGCCCGAGTCCAGGACACAGTTAACACTTGCCGAGCTCCAGTCGAGAGCGCTGATCCCATCGCTAGAGATAAGCGACAAATCCATTGGAGGCACTGAGGCGCCACGCAATGTGCTGGTGGCACCAACTGTTCCGCTCAATCCTCCACCATTGCCTGCTCCAAGGGAGGCACTCATCATGTACTTGAGATCCAGCGAAGAGTTCATTGAGCCACCGTAAATGGAACTTGTCTGCGAGTTGCATGTTGAATCGAAGCTCCGATTGCTCTCCCTTCGCTTCTCCGGAGTAGCATAGACTGGTTCCTGAACCTTTTTGGGAGTCACGGGGTCTCCAAAAGAGCTGTCGAGGGTGCCATAGCACGAGGTCATCATAATGTCATCCCGATTAAAACTGGGCTGCCAGAAATCTTCAACTGTCTGTTGTCGCTGCTCGAGTGCAACCAGCTCATCCAAGTAATCGGCATCTCCTAAACGTGACTCATCTATCGTGGGCATAACGTCCTGTTGCTCATCTCCATCACTATCACCGTCATCATCATCGTCGTTATCATCATCATCATCATGCTCGGCCTTGAGCTCAACGTTGAGTTTCTTAAATGTTTCATCCGCTTGCTGCATCAAGTCGTAGGCACCACGTGGCACGGATGAGCCATGTAACGAGTCCGAGTCATTTTCCTCAATGCAGGACAAGTGCCGTGTACGAAAGCCATACACTATCCCGTTATTTGGTGGTGGATGTATAGGCAGTGGCGGTGTCGGAGTCACTATCGTCATTTCCAACTGCTCTACATTCACTGGCTGCAGCTGCATTGTTGCCATTGACATTTTGGAATAACTGAAAGACAAAGATAAAATGAGGGAAATGACTTCGTTACACAATAATTATATGATATCACAAAGTAGTCAGATACTGGTCCTTAAAAACCACGCAATATACATTATAGAAAACTATAGATAGTTTTTAAGCGAACTACATAAAAAGAACTTAATCTGCTGTTGGTGTGCAGATCTGCACAATCATGGATTTTGTGGTCAGCTTATTTAATTCTTTCGTATAGTGATGCATGATGTTACGGCTTTAATAATCATTATTGTACAAAACAGTCCTATTTGGTGTTCTTTAAATAGTAACTATTTACACAGACACAGATATGTAATACTTGACAAAAAAAGAAATAAAATATAATTCTTATCAAAACTTTTATTTTTCCAAAAAATTGTATACAATATGGGTGAGCAGATCTGGAAGCAAAGAGAGATGAAAAATTAAAGCTACTACTTTAATAGAATTAGGTAATACAAGAAAAAACTATTGTTGAACATTTGTTGGTTTAAAATCTTGACAAAAACACCGAGTCAAGCACGTCATTCCAATTTGATAAAACGTTTTAAATCACAAAGGTTAAGTCAGAAGATAACTTTTAAGACTACGAACTTAAAGTAATTACAAGGGTCAATTATGTTTATCAGAAGTGAAATGTGCTTAACAGATGGAGGCTTTATTCGACCCTATAAAGTATATATATTCTTGAACCACAGTCAAGTCGATTTAAAAATGTTCGTCTGTCCGTCTGTATGAACAACTAGATCTTAAGGACTATAAGATCTAATGCAAGCTTATTTGAAATGAAGGTCCACCTACTTCGCGAGCAGATCAAGTTTATTTTTAATTGTTGCTACGCTCCGTAGCGCCCTACACAATGGCGACGACTAGAGTATGGTAACATTATAAATATCCTCACTACGTTTGATCTGGACAACTGTAGCCTATAGCTCCCACAGGTCAAATCTGCCGAATCATAAAGTTTGTGAGAAGACATATATTGGTACTATATAGTAACTATAGTATAGTCAACTATAGTAACCAGACCATATCCTCTCGGAGACCCAGAGGACAAATCCGTCAAAAATTGGGTATTTGTATGGAAAACTGGCACCGGAATGAGGTCGTTTATAGTTGGCTTTCACGACTATAGCCTTGACTGGACTAAGAAGCTCGCTTTCCAGATATCGAAAGGTATTTCATCAGTGGTCGACTACTCTGATTAGTGCAAATGGACAACTGTTCGAGCTACAGTAAAACTCAAAAGTTTAAACTCCGACGGTTCATACTTGAACGGGTCTTCACTGCAATTAGCGAACAAGAATGGCCCACGAAGCAGAAAATGGCCGTAAAACTATCTAACACTCGGAGTGGCACGGTAAAAAGGCGGAGAGTGGGAGCGAGTGAAGCTGACAACGGAAATGAGCTTGTAAATGATAAGCCCATAGCTTAAATGCCTTTTAATGTCACGGCAAATGTAAAATTGTTTCAACATAAATCTGGAAGCCTCTGAAAGTGTAGCACGCAGACGCACACGCACACAGGCACACACCAACACACTGGCACACGTAGACAGAGTGTGTTTGTGAAGCAGAGACGGAAGTGGCATGCAACTTCCCCCATTTATGGAGAACACGCAGTTCTATTTGATTTTCTGGCCCCCTGCAACGATTCCAGCTTGGGGATGGGCACGGGGAAAGCATGGACATGGAGTGGTGGCGTCCCAGATGTGCGTATGTAGACGAGTGGGTGAGAGACGCGAGCGCACAGTTGTTGCTGGAAGTCGTAATAGTTCTGCCAAAATGGGCGTCGCCGTCAACGTCACCGCGTTTCCACTCTCAACATCCAAAGTCGACGCACTCTTGACAATTCCAGTCGCCGCTCAAGTAGTTTCTGCTCTTGTTGTTGTTTCTCTGCTGGTTGTTGTAGTTTTTGCTGTTGTTGTGCTCATCTAAGACTCACTATTTATAATTTTGCGGGCCACTGGGGAAAAAGTAAACTCAGCGTCAAACTTCCAATTGCCGCTGTAGCTGCACTTGGGAAGCCAAGACTGCAAGTTTGCATTTGGGTGTGAGGGGCATCAATATACCCTGCGAGGATATTTTGCTTTGTTTAAACAAACCCTGAACGTCTTATTGAACTATGAGATTTGAGAGATGCTTTAAACTGCACACACTAAATTTAATACAAGGTGCTGGTATACCAAACTTAAGTTCAATATGTTGTCAGCGATTTGTATTGATGACTTGATAATGGTAATAAACAAACGATTAGTTACTTTGCTCAGCTTTTCTAAGTAGTTAAGTAGAGTCGCAAGGGTTCACATTGTTTACGGACTTTCCACAGGGAATCTTATGCAGTTTGCTTCTTGTGGACAGCACTTACAACGTTTGTATGTTTTAAGTAATCCAATAATTTGAAAAGCGCATGGTTACGACCAAACTAGATAAGAACTTCTTTGAACTTCTTGGTCTTTAAGTATATTTTTGCACTCAGTAATATTTTTGTTTAGACATTGCCTTTTTATGTAATTTGTTTTCATATCCATCAGCTACTAGACAGAACTTCTCATTTAGAACTTGAGACAGACTTGAACTCAATGGGTTTATATAAATCCCAGTCTGTTCAAAATACAATACCTAAGCGGTCCATATATCAAAAAGAAAATTTACCAACTAGTTTGAAACTAAAATAAATAGGGTTTAATTGATCGAGATGACTCTAAAAGACCCAAGCTGCTTATTTTCCAAATGGTCCAAGTTCAGTTACTTACTGGAAAATGCTCCCCCTTTCGCTGAGTGTACGAGGAAAGCGAAGGCAGCAAACAAATTACTTGAGGCGACAAGACAATGCTCGTGTAGGCTACGCCAAAAATAGATCAAGCAAACTATCGCTCGGGAAAACAGTCGGAACGAACGTGTTGTTGTTGTCGTGCGCCAAAGCGGGAAAATGCATCGTTGGGAGAGAGCAATGACAGAGAAGGAGAGCGACTAAGAGGGAGAAAGGGGGTGAGGTGTAGTGAAGGATCCCCAGCAAACTGCATTAAACTACATTCGGTGCAGTTTATAGCTTCGTTTCTGGTGTCTCGTGTATCGCGTCTCGTGCGTTTTTCTACTTTTAGGTGCTTCGGAGGGCACCGTGTGTTCCTATGTCTGACTCTATGCATCTGTACCCGTATCTGCATCTGTCTCTGTAGTTGTAGCTGTAGCTGTATTTGTATCTGTATCTGTATCTGTATCTGTGAGAATCTTGAACTTGTACTGCGTTCAATTTTTTCGTTGTTTATGTTTTCTTTTTTTTTGTTGTCTTGTCTGTGTTTCTTTCTTTTTTTCCACTGTTTTGTTGTTGGTGAAAAGTGAAATAATATGTGAAGGGGAAGGAGGGGAGACTTTGCGACAGTCTCCCGAATTTAAATCCAAGTATTTTTCTCTGTTTTATGTGTTTTGTGCTGCTACGTTCCAGACATTGGCACTTAAATTGCCCAGGGATGTGGTCACTTTACCTTCGAACACTCATGAGGTCTATATTTGGTGTGCTTCATGCATTATTTTGTGGCGACATGGAAGAGGCATGCTAATTTTGTCCATTGTTTTGACATCAAATTACATTCGCATTTATTATTCAACTACTTAAATAAGTCCCTACTTTTAGTACATGCTTATCCAGGATTTCGGAGTAACTTGGATTGTAAGTAATTGGTATACACACCTTAAAAATCCTAATAGATTTTTTTTAAAAGTGTTTAAACTATTTATTTTTTAATTTTGCCACTTTATTGTTTAAAACATTTAAATATTTGTTGGTATGTTGTTGCTAGGAACTTTTATCTTTATAATTAGTTTCGATGATTTTATATTGTATTTGTTCACAATCACTTTCTTATTCACTGATAATCCAATAAAGATCCGACCTCGTGTCCGTTTATTTGTTCCGTATCCGTATCTCTGTACCGAACGCGCGTTGGAATGCAATTGAATTGATTCCCGAGTCTGTAACAAGAAGACAGCCCCTAACATCAGCCCTCGTCGGCAACATCGGCAGCAAACTAGTCGAAGTAAAAGTCGACGTCTACGCCGACTTCGATGTCGACGCGACAGTCTACTAAAAATAGCATCGTCATTCCGGAGTTGGAAGTACGCTATATGCGGATCCATTCAGTTTCATAGTATTCCTGCAGACGATGTGTCTGCGTCTCTCAGTTCTTTTCAAAGGACTCTTGATAAGAAATCTCCATTTGACGAACGAATAAACATAAGAAAAAGACTGTACCCCTAAGTTACACATTCAGCATGCAACAAGTCGATAGGATTCATCTAAAGTTCATTCACACTTGGGTACACGGGAACTGTCACCGGACGGAAATGTACAAATGTATTTCATGTTTTCAAAATTGAATTGGATGAGGATAATATCTGAAGAACCACAACGCATGCGCAACAGAGTTTGTTCACCTTTTGAGCGTGCAGCCGAGCGCCGTCAGACAAAAAAAAAGATACATAGATACACGCTGACTAAGTAATTGCAGTTACGCACGGATTGTATTACAAGATACTTGTACAGAGTTTTTGGGAGTTGTTCTAAATGCTTCATTGAAATGTTGCTGCTGCCGAATTTTTTGATTTTTCCAAGCAACTGTAACAATTTAAGTTATTTTATACCCTGTAAGAGAATACTGCCTTTGTTCAACCCATCATAGACCGAGCCTACTGTACAATACACCGTACTCATTTTAGTGAACAAATTTTCATATGAAGAAGAAGTTTTCGGCCCATTTCGTCTATGGGATGAATAGCATAAAGTTGTCCTACGATCTGGTAGTTTTCAAGTTATGGTGTAATGAAAATGGCATCTTAAAATTTGCGATCCGATTTACAATTAATTTTCAAACTCATGTAAGTCGCTGTTCTCTCACAGGGTATCCTCCGGTCGGGAGGTCTACTTTCTTTTCTATTTATCTTAGCCTGCACTAATATCATTTTCACTTTCCACAAGGTGCCCGTTTATACATTTTTTTTTTGAAGTTTTGGGTGCATGGGGTGAATGATTTGTAACACATTTTTTGATTGCTTCACCTCACTGTGAGCCTGCGTAGTCTCTGATCTTTCGAAAATTCAAGTGAAGAAACTGTACCTACTTATATGGGATTTTCCCTTTCAAGAGCCTCTCAAGACTATGATAAATTAGTGTGGGAAAATTGTTCTAACTTTAAGGTTGGAAATAAGTGCGGTATATTTATATGTTATAATAAATGACTTAAATTTCACAATTTTTGGCTAGTTTGGTCTATGGAAGCTACAAGCTGTAGTTGTTTAAGCCAGATAAAATGTAGGTATGGGTACATATAATCATAACATACACATAATGTTTAAGTATGGCCGCGATCGCTCAACTAACGCTGAAAAACATACAAATTTACTATTTTTGACCAATTTATCCTATGGGAGTCATGGATAACAGTTGTCCGGTTCGAATCAAACTTGCTGAGGATAGTTAAAATGTTCTCATAGACATAATATGTAGTTTTGGCCACAGCTTTAGTAGTTTCAAAGTTATGGTGATGGGAAAATAGTTTTTTTCAATTTGTGGGTCGGTTGGGAATGGAAAAATGTTTAGAAAACCTGATCTGCGTACGCTTTAGACGAATTTTCATTCCAAATCAATTAGTGTATTATCAACTAAACAATTGCGTTAATGTTATTATCAAAACAGAGTAACGGTTATACTAAATTCGGGAGGCGACAATAGCATTCTGACTTGCTTCATTCTTTAATTTCATATTCTGGCATGAAAGTTATATAGTTAGCCAAAAAGTATGCTTCAAATTAAAACATTTAAGTGCTACGCCCATACTTAAATTTATTTAGCTGCACAAAAGTATGCACAACAGATTGATCAATGAAAATTGCAAGAATTGCTTAGTCTGTTAGCAAAGAATAAGCGTAAACAAAATGATGTAATATTAAAAGAAGAATCGCATATTTTTAGACCCGGATCTCAAAAAAATATAGAGGGATCCGTTAGGTTTGTCAGATGCGAAATATGAATAACATAAGAAGAAGCTCGATCGACTGTAACCTTTCTTAGACGTGCAGTCGTGCCTGTGCAAATTCAAAGATATCAGACTTAAGATCCTGTCAATAAAGGAACTAAATTAATTCCAGCAAAAAGAAAAATGTGTGTTGTGATTATCCTTGTAAAATAGGCAAAAATTAAAAAAAAATCAAACTGAAACCGTGTTAAATTCATTAAATGAAAACGTTTTTAAAGAGACCAAAGAATTATGTTACGAATAAATTTTGATAAAAAATGAGTTAAAATTACAAAATTCAATAAAAAGCAATGCAAATAAAATTAGTCACATACCCATTTGAAAGAATTTTCATGAAAGTATTGCAATTCAAAATAGTGTAAATCACTTTTCTGTATTTTTAGACTCCGTACTCTAAAAAAGAGTAGAGGGGTCTATTAAGTTTGTCAGAATCGAAATGTGCGTAACAGGCAGAAGGAGGCATGGCAGACCCCATAAAGTATATATATTCTTGATCAGCATCACAAGCCAAGTCGATATAGCCATGTCCGTCCGTCCGTCTGTCCGTCTGTATGAAGAAAAGGATCTCAGATACTATAATAGTTAGAAAGATGAAAGGGGTCGCACATGAAAGGTACAACACCCAAGCAGTACAAGTTTGTTTTTGTTTTTTGACACGCCCACTTTAGGCCGATCTATTTTCGTGTAAAGGTAAATGTACAGGTATAACTAGAATGTTCTAGTTTAGTAAATTTTTTGGATAGCTATGCTATCTGCACCAAATTTACACGGATGGTACATGTCTAGTACATGTACTGACCAAGTTTGATACAAATCGGGCAACTATTTCGTATTGCTCCCATAGGGCAGATCGCTCAAAAATACGCTCCACATATGAATTAGTATGAAAAACTTTTTCGTTGACTAAGCTATATAATTTAAACTTATTATTTGCCAATAATATATACGTACTGACCAAATTTGAAATCGGAATACTATATAGTAGTATAGTATACTATATATAGCTCCCATAGGAACGATCGTTCGACAATATACTCTAAACATACATTTGAACTTAAAAACAAAAAACAAACAAAAGGCACTTCAATAATTACCGATTTTTAGCTAAATTACATTAACATTAAATGAATGGTAATTAAAGAGTTAAGTTCTTTCCAGATTTGCAGTGTATTTGCAATAGAATAGAATTACTTTGTAACACTCTTAATGGCATTACCATGTCCCCCGTCCATGTTACAATCAAGTTCCATTCAGCAACGCTTTTACAATTCATTGCTATCTAGGTCTGTTATCTGTGATCCATTTAAGGCCATAAAAATACGAGAAAGCCGTCTTTATCAATTAGACGTTGTTATTATTGGACTTACTAGATTAAGAATATTTCATGAATCATTCTTATGGTGACACTCCGACTCTTGTTGGCAAACTTCACAAAGGAAATTAATATAAGCTATAGATATAAAAGTGCAAGTTGACGGTCTGCTAAGTATAATCAGTATCTCAAAGTATCACAGTAAACTTCAAATCATACTAAAATGAAAGTAGCTATCGCTATATTATTCCTCATTGGTTTCGCCCAGGCAAATGTCCTGGACACGGAGTTTGAGATTTTCAAATTGCAATTCAAGAAAATCTATAAGGACGCCAAGGAGCACGAGCAGCGCAAGCAAATCTTTGCAGTTAACAAAAATCTAATAGACAAACACAATGAAGCCCATGCGATTGGAGAAAAGTCCTACAAGATGGGAGTAAACCAATTCACGGATTTGGATTCATCGGAATTTAAAAAGCTTATGCTCACAACCATTAATCCGAAAGACTTAACATCTGGAATCAGTACAATTTATTTGCCATCGGAAGGTGTTAATATTCCGGATAGTATGGATTGGCGAGAAAAGGGCGCTGTTACCGGTGTAAAGGATCAGGCTGCATGTGGCTCCTGTTGGGCTTTCTCCGCAATTGGTTCACTGGAGGGACACCATTTTATAAGGAATCAACAGCTCGTATCTTTATCCGAACAAAATCTGGTAGACTGTTCCACAAAGGACGGTGGCTGCCAAGGAGGCTGGCCTGCTAACGCCTTTCAATACATTAAGGACAACGGCGGCGTAGACACCGAGGACTCATATCCTTATGAAGCCCGAGATGGAAACTGCCGCTTCAACGGAGAGACCATTGGTGCCAGGGTCTCTGCTATCACAGGAGTGGCCAGCGAGGATGAGTCAGCATTGGCAACTGCAGTGGCTGAGAAAGGCCCCATCTCTGTGGCCAT